>CM050173.1:17124632-17234632 GCA_027410445.1 Discoglossus pictus | reverse complement strand
GGAACCATGTACCATCTTTGTGATAATTCAAAATACACTTCTTCTTCTAATTAGTACGTTTGGTGACTCTCAAAGTGTCCTATTCCAGTCAGATTCCCTCGATTCTTGGCCCAGTTTATTTTCCCATGATTTTATTTTGAAATGTTTCCCTTTTTGAAGAATTATTTTATTACTTTATAACATTTAGATATCAGGTTTTTCTCTTCCCCTTTCAGACACATTTTTTCAAATTAATTTATTCTACTTTCATTCAAAATATATTCAGACTTGAAAAGCCCAAGCTTTAGGGATATATATTCCAAGAAGTAATTTTTTTGAAATTCCAAAGTCCCTAACTAATTCATCAAAATAGTTTAATCGTATTATTACTGTATGGATCTGCTAATATCCTAATCCCTTTCTCATTCCCATTTCTTTAAATCAAAATTAATATTTTTTTCCCTAAAAAATTATATGGGGATTATTAAAGATAGAAATTTTATAAAGTCCATAGTCTCAGTTAATTTAATCCAGAACTTTACATTTGATTTAATGGTTAAAGGTAAAAAAAAAAAAATGTCTTTAATTCTTGATCTTTAAACCAAATACAATGTTCAAGTTTTAACAGGTATATTCCTTTGGAAAAGTATTTTAACTATATTGGATAGCATTACCGCCTTATAGTATTCACCAATACTAGGAGCTTAGAGCCCACCTCTATTGAATTGTCTCTTTGTTTATTATGAGATCTTTTCCCCAAATTTATGAAATGATCTATTAATGCTTGCAGTTGATCCAAAATATATTTCTGGACTTCTAAAAGTATGCACCTAAATAAGTATATTATTTTTGGGAGAATAGTCATCTTGATCACATAGATCCTCCCTATCCATGAAAGCGATATTCATTTCCTTTCTGATAGAATATTAGACAGATGTTTGCAAAGCTTCTTATAGTTAACCTTAATCAACTGATCTAGGTTATGAGGAAATTCTATTCCCAGGTGTGTAATTGAGTTAGACTCCCAATCATATGAATATTTTTATTTCAGCAGCTCTTTACATTATTTTTTAAAATTTAGTAATAGTGTTGCTGTTTTATTTGGATTTAATTTATAATAAAATCACTTCTGGATCGTTACCTTGTCGTGGTGGAGGGGCTTGTGTACTTCGATGAAGCTGTGAGCTATGCCATGTGGGGTCAGCCAAGATGGGCAGGTCATGGCAGAGAGGTCAGACAAATCTCGGTCCACTGGGGAAGAAACTGGCAACCCACTCCAGTATCTTTGCTAAGAAAACATTATGGACAGGCACAACCAGAGACATAACGATATGGCACCGGAAGATGAGCCCCTCAGGTTAAAAGGTGCCTACCACATTACTGAGGAAGAGCAGAGGGCAAGTACAAGTAACACCAGATCTAATGAAATGGTTGGGCCAAAGCCGAAAGGACACCCAGCTGCGGATGTGTCTGAAGGGGAAAGGAAAGTCAGCTGCTGCAAAGAACAATTCCACATAGGAACCTGGAATGTTAGAACTATGAACCAAGGCAAACTGGATGTGGTCAAGAATGAAATGACAAGGTTAAACATTGATATCCTGGGAATTGGTGAACTTAAATGGACTGGAATGGGACATTTCACATCAGACAACCACCAGATCTTCTACTGTGGTCAAGAATCCCTCAGAAGAAATGGAGTAGCCATCCTAGTCAGTCAAAGAGTTGCCAAAGCAGTGCTCGGTTACAACACAATAAATGACAGAAAGATTATTTAATTAGAAATCAAGGCAAGCTATTTAATATCACAGTGATCCAAGTTTATGCTCCAACGACGGATGCTGAAGAGACTGAAGTTGTCCATAGATATAACACCAAGAAAAGATGTTACTATCATCATAGGAGATTGGAATGCTAAAGTAGGGAACCAAAAGACACCTGGAATAACTGGCAAATTTTGCCTTGTAGAACAAAATGAAGCAGGTCAGAGATTAGCAGAATTCTGTCAAGATAATTCATAAGTATAATAAGTCATAGCAAACATCCTCTTCCAACAGCCTCCGAGACGACTCTACACATGGACATCACCAGATGTACAACATAGAATTCAGATTGACTATATACTTTGCCGCCAAAGATGGAGGAGCTCTATACAATGAGCAAAAACAAGACATGGAGCTGACTGCGCCTCAGACCTTGAGCTTCTTATCGCAAAGTTGAAAATTAAACTGAAGAAAAGAGGGAAAACCATCAGGCCAAGTAGATACAAAATACATAATATCCCTTGTGAATATGCATTGGAAGTAAAGAATAGATTTACAGGACTAGAAGTGGAAGATAGAAAAACTTTGGACTGAAGTTTGCAACATTATCCAGGAAATAGCAACAAAGAATATCCCTAAAAGAAAGAAAAGTAAGAAGCCAAACTGTCTGTCTGATGAGGCTTTGAAAGTAGCCCATGAAAGAAGGAAAGCAAAACGTAGTTGAGATAAGATAAAATTTGTCCAACTGAATGCAGAATTCCAGAGGATAGCAAGAAGAGACAATGAGACATTCTACAATGAGCAATTCAAAGAGATTGAAGAAGATAACCAAATTAAATCAAGAGATCTCTTCAAGAAAATTGAGAACCTAAAAGGCACCTTTCATGCCAAAGTGGGCATGGTAAAAGACAAAAATGGTAGGGACTTAACAGAAGAAAAAGAGAAAGAAAAGTTGCCACCCTAGTGCAGATTATCCTCCAACATTCAAAACCCAATGAAAATATATATATAAATATATATATATATATATATATAGATCTCCACTTATGGTTAATGAATGCCAACTTACATGTTATTACCCCAAATATATGAGGTATAACAAACTGTGAGACTTCCACTGATCACATGGAAAAAAAACTCCCAGTATAAAACCAACAATGCAAAACAAGACGAATTTCGCTCCACTATTGGAGCTTCCTCAGTTGATAAAAAGAAATAGTATAAAAATATATATATATAGAAAGAAAAATATATTTTTTTAAAACCACATAAAAAATCTGTGTACACATAAATGTGCATTCCAATATCTTCCATACAGGGCAATATCTTCATAAAGCCCCATATGTATCACATACCTATATATAAGTGTATGTGTCTCTCATCTCGGAACCGCCATCCCGGGAGCCCTTCGTCTTGGAGCCCACCCCCATCGAGCTCCGGACCAGAATGGCGCTTTTCCCGCCAAGTGACATCACGTCCGGCGCGCTGCAAGCACGTCACTTCCGGCGTGTAAGGACCACGTCCCTTCCGCATATTGCCACCTCTGCGACATCACTTCCGGCGCTCCCGAACCACGTCACATACGGCACAATGGATGACGCCACTTCCAGTCCCGGAACACAACGGGAACAGGCCACAACACACAAAAGCCAAAACACAAAAAAACTAAAAATGTCCAGGGCAACACATACATCAATAAATCGATCAAAAAATGAACACCTCAATTCCTACTAAATACAGACAAACCCAGAGCTTACATTATATTAGCCATATTAAGAGTACAATCTGTATACAGGCAGAATACAAAAAAAAATCAAGAACATTACATACTAGAATTCTATGGGGAGTGTAAAAATACCAAAAATATTAAAATATAACCACGATTGAATCAACAAAAAAAGGTCCCACTATCTATAATAACAACAGATGAAAATTGAAAATTAATGTACTCATCCTTATGTAATACATATCCAAATCAACCCCTTCTCCTGAACATATATATGGAGGAAAAATAATAATAATAAATAAATAAATAAATCTAGGATAAGAATAAAGGCACCTAAGCAATATATATACTTATAAGAAATCCTCAAATCCACCCCATGTTATAAAATCTCTTGATATTTCTCACATCTAAATTAGAAAATAAAATTATAATATAAAATATAGAATATAAGTGATTTTATTTGGCGCTACCAAAGTGGGGACTGTTGGAATGAACAGCCTCACACTATCTTTCAACTTAACAAAAGAAAATCAGATAAAGAAGAGGTGGCAGGAATACACTGAAGATCTATATAGGAAGGACCTTAACAGAGTGATGACCTCAATAATGGGCCCTAGGATGTCTTGCTGATAATAAGGCTGCAGGAGGTGATGGAATCCCAATTGAACTATTCAAAATTCTACAGGATGATGCTATGAAAGTGTTACTTGCCTTATGCCAACACATTTGGAAAACTCAACAGTAGCCAAAAGACTGGAAAAGGTCAGTCCACATCCCAATCCCCAAAAAAGGTAGTGCCAAAAAGTTCTCCAATTATCAATCAGTTGCACTTATTTCACATGCCAGCAAGGTAATGCTTAAGTTTCTACAAGCTCGACTCCAACAATATATGGACCAGGAACTACCAGATGTGCAAGCCTGGTTCCACAGAGGAAGAGGCACAAGAGATCAAATTACCAATGTCTGCTGGATAATAGAGAAAGTAAAAGAGTTCCAAAAAAACATTTACTTCTACTTCATAGACTATTCTAAAGCCTTTGACTGTGTGGATCACAACAAAATGTGGCAAGTCTTTAAGGAGATGGGAGTACCAGATCATCCCATCCTCCTCCTAAAGAATCTGTATGTCGACCAAGAAGCAACGGTCAGAACGAACATGGAACAACAGAATGGAAAAGGAGTGTTTCAAGGTTATATGTTGTCACCTTATGTATTCAATTTATATGCAGAGTACTTCATGCGTAAGGCTGGACTGGATGAATCCAAAGCCGGAATCAAAATTGCTGGTAGGAATATCAACAACCTCAGATAAGCCAATGATACTACGCTGATGGCTGAAAGTGAGGAGGAACTAAAGGTCTTATTGATGAGGGAAAAAGAAGAGAGTGCAAAAGTTGGCCTGCTACTCAATGTTAAAAAGACGAAGATCATGGCAAATAGCAATCTCACTTCCTGACAAATTGATGGGGAAGAAGTGGAGGCAGTAACAGATTTTATTTTCCTTGGATCCAAGATTTCTACAGATGGTGACTGTAGACATTGCTTCTGGGGAGGAAAGCAATGGCAAGCTTGGACAAGCTAGTAAAAAGATCCTCATAGTTTAAACGATGGTATTCTCAGTAGTAACATATGGATGGGAGAGCTGGACCATAAAGAAGTCTGAGCACTGTAGAATTGACGCCTTTGAATTGTGGTGTTGGAGAAGACTGCTTAGAGTTCTTTGCACTGCAAGAAGATTCAATAAATCAATAATTCAGGAAATCAAGACAAACTGTTTACTAGAAGGTATGATCATAAAGCTGAAGCTCAAATATTTTGGCCATATCCTGAGACAGCAGGATTCCCTAGAAAAGACTCTGATGCTAGGAAAGATTGAAGGCACAAGAAGAAGGGGACGACAGAGGCAGAGATGGATAGATGAGGTCACTGAAGCAATGAACATGAATTTGATGGAGCTCAGAGGGGCAGTGACTGAGATGCACTTGGTGTGCTGTGGTCCATAGAGTCACGGAGAGTTGGACATGACTGAACAACTAAACAACAAGATAATCTACTAAAGCCCTCCGGACTTTCACTCAAGCGCTCTAATGAAGATACTGGATTTTTTATAGTAATAAGAACGTCACCTGCAAATAGCAATAATTTATTTTCTATATCCCCAATTTTAATGCCATCTATGTCTTTGTTGCTCCTGATAAATTCTTCTAATGACTCTATAATTAAAGCAAATATTGTAGGAGACAATGGGCATCCTTGGCGAGTCCCATTAGAGATGGGAAACTTATCTGTCACATAGCCTGGACTCACCAAATAGAAAGACGTATTAGAGTATAATGCTTTAATAGCGTGGGATCCAAGCTGTCCAAAGCAATACTTGTGCAGAACTAGTTTTAAATATTCCCACTTTACTCTGTTAAATGCATTTTCTGTGTCTAATGAGAGAATAAGAGATGGGATGGTCTTTTGTTTAATATAAGCCAATACGTTGATTAATTTGTGAATATTATCAGGCCCCTGTCGATTTGTAATAAAGCCAGACTGGTCTTTGGCAATAAACTTAGATAATAAGGGATTACGTCATGTTGTAAGAATTTTAGCATATATCTTAATATCTGAATTCAAAAAAGTAATGGGCCTACAATTTTTGCACTCTCTCAAATCCTTACCTTCTTTGGGAATTGTAATTATGGTTTCAAGCATTTCTGGTTGTGCTTTTCTCCTTACTTTTGTTTTGTTAGAAAATTCATATAAGTATTTTAACAAAGATTTGGCACATATTTTATAATATGTTTTAGGGAAGCCATTTGGGACTGGAGCTTTACCTGCTTTCAAACTGCTAATACTGTAGCTATTTCGATTTCTTTATACGAAATCTCCTTTTCTAAATTAGCAATATCTTCTTAGATATTGTAGGAAGTTTGATCTTAGCCAAAAAAATGTTTATCTCTTCCCTAGGTGGTTTAATTATATGCAAAAAATGTTTCAATGTTATAAAGGGATTCATTATCTTTGAAAAATATCTCCTATTTCTTAGGGGTTTTTATGATTTATTCCATTGTGGTCTTTTCATTTTTCAATCATATTACAATACTTTTTATTTTATTTTAATGCTAATTCTTTACCAGCTTGATTACCTAAATGGTAATATTTTTGATGTAATCTCCAGTTCGCTTGATCAACTTGATTTTGGAGGATCTTATTGATTTGCGCTTCAATCAAACGTATTTCCGACATTAATGTTGGTGTTGGAGAAAGTTTATTTGATCTTTGTAATTGAGTAAGTTTAATATATAGCTGCCTAAAATTAATGCCTTTTTTTGTCTTTCTAGTAATATACCATGATGTTAACATACCTCTAGTTCCATAAGATGGAATTAAATTTTTATTTATTTAAAAAAAAATCATAATAATATGTCTTCATTTAATTTGTCTTTATCAGTGTGAATGTTACTTTGTGTGGACAATTTGACCACTGCGTGATCTCAACTTTTCATTGGGTCAATTTCCACTTTTACTATCTTTTCCAAGACTTCATGATCACCTAAAAAATAATCTAATCATGTATAGATTTGATGCTTAGTTAAAAAAAAAAAGATGTAGGGCCTCATTCAATTGCTACTTTTTAGAGATCCGGGCTCCCAAGTGGAGGTCGCAAGTTACTTAGCTATTCAGTTGCCTTCCGTTTGAGGGCTCCGATTGGGGTTACTTGCAGCGAGCTGCGATCCATTGCTATTCGTAAAAATTGCATGTTACGTCCCTCCAAGCCTTTGATCTTTCACGGCCGCAAGAGTTGCAGCCTCTAAAATCACAAATCGTTATTCAATTGCTCCAATTTTCCCATGCTAACCACTCTGTCAAGTCCGCAAATAGCAAAAATCGAACGACAGGTTTCTTGAACCAGTAAAGGGCTTACTTACAAATCGGAGCACTTTAAATGCAAATATAAATTAAATCCAGCACTGTAAATGCTTTTTTGCCTGACTGATCCTCCCTGACAGATCCTCCCTGGCTGGACGCTGATCTACCCAACCTCAAAGTAAGTTTGCCCAATACTACACTACCCAAGCCCCCTAGTCTTAGTAAACTCAGGGCCACCTACTACTGCCCCCATCTACCCCACCTGCCCTCTGATGCCCTACACTGCCCCCATCTACTTCCCAATGCCTCCTCTTGCCCTCTGATGCCCTCACCTACCCCGTCCTGCCCTACACTGCCCCCATTTAGGCCCAGCTACCCCCTCCTGCCCTATACTGTCTCCATCTAGGCCCTGATGCCCCTTCCATCCCTACATTGCCCCCATCTAGGCCCTGCTACCCCTCCTGTCCTACACTGCCCCCATCTAGGCCCTAATGCCCCCTTCTTGCCCTTCACTGCCCCCCTCCTGCCTTACTCTGACCCATCTAGGCCCCGCTACCCACTCCAGCCCTAAACTGCCCCCATCTAGGCCCTGCTACCCCCTCCTGCCCTACACTGGCCCCATCTAGGCCCTGCTACCCCCTCCTGCCCTACACTGCCCCCATCTAAGCTCGCCTACCCCCTCTACACCCCAACTACTCTTCCCCCCTTTCCCTCCCCTGTGTCTCTCCCCCCCTCCCCCTTCTTCTTCCCCCCTCTGCATCACGTCATTAGCATATCCTGGTTCCAGACAGGGGAGAGAGCAGCAGGAGCCCATCAGATCAAGGTAAGAGAGGGGAAAGGGGGATAATTGGAGGGAGAAGGGGGGTCATGGGAGAGGGGGGAAGGGAGGATGAGAATAGGGGGAAATGGAGTAGGAGGAGGATAAGGGGGAAAGAAGGGAGGAAGAGACACAGGTGAGGGAGAGGGAGGGAAGAATAGATGGGGCAGTGTAGGGCATAGAGGGTTATGGTTAGAGGGATATGGTTAAGGTTAGAGGGTAAGGGTTAGGACATAGAGGGTTAGGGGGTTAGGGTTAGAGGGTTAGGGTTTAGAATCTTGGAGTCTATTTCAATGGGCAGGGCAAGTATAAATTAATTGGGCGGGACATATAAAGGTCAATATGACATCAGAGGGAGGAGTTTTAAAATGGGTGTATTCTGTGTAAGGTGAGGAGCCGAATTTGGCTATGGCGCCCCTCCAACTTCTTAGGGCTTTGGTAAAATACATTGTAGTTCTATATTTATAATATATATAAGAACTATACCAAATAATGTGCAAAATGTATTTTGAATGTAAACAAACAAATACAACCTTTACTTTATTACATTTTATATGCAGTTATTTTCTATTTTTTTAAATATCAAAAGAAAAGAAAACATTTTAAACTAATGGGAGTGTACAAACTACAAAAAATGCAATATGTACTCACTACCACAATATAATCAGTAGATCTCTTGTAGCCTAATGATTTACAGCCTTATTAAATTGCGATTTGGCCAATTGAATAGGGCTCAATTTAAGCACAGAGCATATTTTTTTTCAGAAGTTTTTAGTTAGTGAAGACCTTGCTTTTGGATAGAAATTCACTAACTAAAAACTTCTGTAAAAAAAATATGCTGTGTGCTTATATAAAGCCCTATTCAATTGGCCGAATCGCAATTTAATAAGGCTGTTAGTGATTTAAAAATATTATCTTTGACACTTGTTAATGGCAATAGTGTATATGACATTTGTGATAATCTTTTGATTTGATATGTGATTACTGAATTAACTGTTTACTTACAAAGATTAGTGTAGTTAGTGACTTATAAGTTAGGGGGCAAGTGGTGGATCCCAGTCCAAACTCCACCACCCAATAAGAATAGGGATCACTTAGAAAAAATGGAACCAGGAATACATAGTTGCTAGTCAATGTTCCGTATATAAACTATATCCTATATCCCAGTATGGGTTTGTTCATTTTGGTTTGATTATCAGTATCTATATTTATAAGAACTTACAGAGACTATTTACAGTATTGTATTTATATTGTTTTCATCAAGAGGGAACTGCCCATAATAATTTGTAACCAATGTTTTTTAAATAATGTGTATATATATATATATATATATATATATATATATATATATTATATATGAATATATATATATATATATATATATATATATATATATATATATAAATACAGCCCCATTAAATTCCAGCCTCGTAGATACAAGGTTTGTACTTAAGCCCTACGTGCTTCAAAGTTTAAAACCTTACAACGCTATTAAATTAGCCCTGCTGAGAGCAAACACGGAGAAACTGTGCATGAGAAGTGACAGCCTGCGAGATAATCTCTCAGGCTCCCCCCCCTCATCAATTGCCGCATAGGTCCTGTTCAGTTCTACATAGAAGCCCTGCCGTAGGGGGTTCTCCAAGTACCCCCCAGCACCAAAAATTAACCCCCCTCTATGCTAGAGGTCCCCATCGGGACCCCCGAAGTGACCCCACATTACCTACTTGCTGCAGTGGTCCATAGGGACCCGCACAGCCCCCCCGCCCACATTAACCCCTGCAGTGGGGGTCCACAATCGGCATAGATCAGGCCCCTGCTGCATTTAAAAATTCAAATTTCCAGCCTCTCGGGTTCTTAAAAGACTTGCGCTAAAAAAATATAAACGGCTGCCGCAGGGGTACTATAAGTACCCCCCAGGCACCTAAAATTAACCCCATCACTCATGAGGCTCTATACAGAGCCCCGTGAGCACATAATTAACCCTGTCACTCATGGGGGTCAATATAGACCCCCATAAGAGCTTAATTAACCCTATCACTCATGGGGGTCAATACGGACCCCCATAAGCCCTTAAGTAACCCTGTCACTCATGGGGGTCAATATAGACCCCCATAAGCACTTAATTAAACCCGTCACTCATGGGGGTCAATACAGACTCCCATAAGCCCTTAATTAACCCCGTCACTCATGGGGGTCAATACAGACCCTCATAAGCCCTTAATTAACTCTATAGATCATGGGGCTCTATTCAGAGCCCCGAAGAGACTATAATTAACCCCCTCAGTCCAATAGGGGTCTATATAGACTCCTATAGGACACTATTAATACCTAGGGTAACCCTACAAGTGCCATGAGGGTCCTCCAGGACCCTAACTGGGTCTATCTAACCCTAACTGGGCCAATCTAACCCTAACTGGGTCAATCTAACCCTAAATGAGCCTACTTAAACCTATCTGGACCTAATAACCTTTACTGGGCAAATCTGACATTAACTGGGCCTATCTAACAATAACTGGGTCAATCTAACCCTAACTGGGCCTATTTAAATCTATCTGGACCTAATAAACCTTACTTGCCCAATCTAACCGTTACTAGGCATATCTAACCCTAACTGGGTGAATCTAACTCTAACTAGGCCTATTTAAACCTATCATCAAGGGCCCAGCCGGGACAGAAGAGGAGAAGGCCGGGGACATGGAGGACAGGTACGTTTTCAATTTATAATGTTTATTGTTTATTTATGTTTGGTGTATTTGTGTTTTATGTGTTATATTAATGTAATGCTTCTTTATCTTTGCAGGTGTGTAATTCGTTTTTTTATTTTTTTTAGTGGGGGATTTGTGATGTTCTTTCTTATTATTTGTAGTGAGGGGGGTTGTAATGTCCGTTTTTAATTTTTTGTACCTTAGCTTTTTTATTTTTGGTAACATACATTTTTTTTTGTACCTTAGCTTTTTTGATTTTGTGTAATTAGTGGGATGGGGGGTTTAATAAGGGGTTAGGTAGGTAGTGTTAGGAAGGTAGGGGTTACTAGGTTAGGGGTACAGGGGGGGGGTTAGTTTAGATTTAGTGGTTTATTGGCAGGGAATAGTGTAGTGAAGTGTTTGTACTTAGTGTCATGAGGGTCCTGGAGGACCTTCATGGCACTTACGGGGTTAATAATAGGCTTTGCATTGTCCTATGAGGGTCTTCATAGACCCTTATGGGACCGATAGGGTTAAATAGAGGCTTACAGGGGCCTGTATAGACACCCATAAGGGATGGGGTTAGATGGAGGCTTATTGGGGGTCTGTATAGACTCCCACAAGTGATGGGATTAAATAGGGCTAGATGCGGTTAAATAGGGCCAGTTAAGTTCAATAGGTCGAGATAGGTTTAAATAGGCCCAGTTAGGGTTAGTTTGGCCCATTTAGGGTTAGATAGGCCCATATAGGGTTAGATTGGCCCAGTAAGGGTTATTAGGTCCAGATAGGGTTATATAGGCCCAGTTAGAGTTAGCTAGGGTTTAGTATGGGTTAATGGAGTATAGTTAGGGTTAATGGGGTATAGTTAGGGTTAATAGTGTAGTGCAGTGCTTAGGCTTTGTCACGAGTGTCCTGGAGGACCCTCATGGCACTTGTAGGGTTAACCTAGGTTTTAATAGTGTCATATAGGGGACTATATAGACCCCTATTGGACTGAGGAGGTTAAGTATAGTCTCATGGGGCTCTGTATAGATGAACGCGGGACAGGAGATAGGAAAAACTGACGAACCGTGCAAAGCAAAAAACACGAAACACACACACACACAAAAAAAATACAACAAAAACATCACGCACAGCACAGGGGAACAGCCAGGACGTCTGGGAGTGAGGTGTAAGGCGAATTTAAGAGTTGATTTAGCCGAGTTTCAGCACTCGTAAATCGGCTAAGCCAGAAAAAACAATGGCGGCCCAAAAAAATGAAAACAAGGCTACACTACCCTGGACCACGCAAAACACCGCCAACTGCGTACCACTTTCACCCATGAATGTACGCGGTACAAAATACACTATTACAAAGGACGGCAAATGCTCGTGAACCGCGTAACACATAGACAAACTACGCTATTTTACAATCCTAACTTGCCATTACGCATCTAAAGTAGCGATTTACACAAATAAAGCAACGGTTTGCCCCTGCGCACAAAGCCTATTTCTAATGCACAGTCGGGACATTCATAACACTATCTCCTCAAGCCAGCAACAGTCAAACTGGACATTATATGCTGCAGGACAATAAAAAGAGATTGTTACTGCTTCAGGCTATTTATTGTTACATATATTAATTAGAAAAAGGTAAACTATATTAATTTATTATTGAATTAATTAACTAATTAGTATTTAAAAAAATAGAGAGAGGAGCCAAAGGACACGCGAGGAGAGGCTTGCAATCAGCTCCGAAGGTCCTCAGAGTATAAAATGCTTATACAGTGCTAAACAGCATTGCCATGGCTTCAAATATATATATAGTAATTTAGTAATGCAGTTTATTATGATACCTTTTGTATTGGACAAACATCTTATTTATATTGACAAGCTTTCACGAGGCTCAACCTCTCTTTATCAAGTCTGAAGCAATACTAACATGAGATGGGACCCTCAGTTTGAATAAAAACAACAGATGCAGAGAGAGAGTGGAAACAGCATCTGACATCATCAGGTAAATACATATAGGGGGAATCGACACAACATAGAATAGGAAACATATATACACATACTATATACACATATACACTAATATATAAATGAAAAAACAGAGCACTGTAGTCCACGCTGATATCCTTCCTGTTGGACAAACATTCCACTAAGAGTGCTAAGATTGTTATGGTAAAATAAGAAAAATTCACAATCAATTGTGATAATGTGTTAGAAAATCTAAGTCCATATTAAGTCCTGTATTTTTAGTGTTGAAGAATGTGATCATCTTTATTTCAAATGCTTCTCTTTCTTGGATATTTTAAAATTTTCCTCTGACTATTTTGACATTTAAGTCTTGGATGGACTGATCATTCTGGCGAAAATGATGTCCCACTGGGCTACAATAACTTGTCTTTATTGTGCTTTTTTATTGAATGTCTACAGAAATTAATCCGTAAGTGCATTTTTGGCTTGTTTCTCCAATATAACAGTATGTGCCACATAAAGTACATTGCATTATATAAACCACATTGGATGATGTGCGTGTATACGATCCTTTGATGTTATAGGTCTTGTTGTCATGTGTGACTGTGTCATCATTACAAATGTGTTGACATAATTTACAGGCACATTTGTTACAAGGTTTAGTTCCATTTTTTATATTCAGTTGTTCACTGGCCAATTTTCTGCTGACAAGTTTTTGTTTCAGGTTTGGTGGTTGTTTAAATGCAAGGATGGGAGGTTTTGGGAATATATATTTTAATTCAGTATCTTCGGTTAGTAATGGTTGTAAATCTTTGATTTTTTTCTGTATTTTCTCTAAAATTGGATGATATGTGGTCACTAGAGCTATACATGAAGTCTTTTCTTTTGTTTGGTACTTTAACATGTGTTCATAGGGTATTTTGATGGCAGTGGTTATTTTCTGGATAATAATACAGGGTTTGTAACCCTTTTGTTTGAAAGGTTCGGACAGTGTTTTTAAATGTTTATCACGGTCTCCAGAGTTTGAGTATATGCAATGGTATCTAATAGCTTGACTATGGATGATGGCTTGTTAGGTGTCTGAGGGATGGAAACTGGAGCTGTGTAGATAACTATATCTGTCTGTGGGTTTTCTATATACAGATGAGTTAAGAGTGCCATTGGTGATGGATATGGTAGATGGATATGTTCTGTAGAGAAATCCATTTTAAGTTGTATAGATGAACGGAAGGTGTTGGATGAACTATGAAAGTCTCTGAGTTTGCTTTTTCCTTCTGTCCATATGATGAACAGATCATCTATGTAACAGTAGTATTTGTATGGTTTGTAAATGGATACAGATAAGAATGTTTCTTCTAGATTGGCCATAAATAGATTTGCATATTGTTTAACCATTGTGGTACCCATGGCAGTCCCCATCATCTGTAGGTAGGTATCTTTGTTAAAAGTAAAATAGTTGTGGGTAAGGATATATTCTATTAGTTTAACAATAACATCAGGGCCATATTTATTGTTTTGCATGTGTGTTGAAAGAAACTTAAAGCATGCCTCAGTGCCATCTTTGTGTGTGATGTTGCTGTAAAGAGACTCTACATCCATGGTGACAAGTAGTGTGTTAGCAGGTAGGTCTTTCATCTGACTGAGTTTGTTGCGAAAGTCAGTGGTGTCTTCTATATAGCTACTGGTGTTACTAACTAATGGTTTAAGGATGTTTTCAACAAAGCTAGATATCTGTTCAGTCAGTGTGTCCATACCTGTAACAATTGGTCTTCCTGGTTGCCTGGTCTGTGGATTTTTGGCAGTACGTAGAAAGTCCCAGTTGTAGGATTGGCGGGGATAAGTTGTTCTAATTCCTGATGTATGTTTTTAGGGAATGTTTTGAGGAGTTTCTTAAGTTGAAGAGTATATTTTTCTGTAGGATCCTGGTTCAGTTTCTTGTAGTAGGTGTTGTCTAACAGTTGTCTGTTGGCTTCATTTATGTAGTCCTGAGTATTCATGATAACAACTGCTATTTAACAACACCTCCTTTTTCTGCTATTTTGATGGTGATGTCGGGGTTGTTTTTTAAAATATTTATGTCAGTTATTTCTGCTGGAGTAAGATTGTGCAAGTCTCTTTTATATTGTGTTGTTACAATGGCTGCAGTTTTCAGGTGAAAGCTTTCTATCTAACTGTCCAGTTTGATGTTACGACCAGGTGGTGGGTTGAAATATGTTTTTTTTTTATTGTTACAGTCTAATGATGGTGTGGTATGTCTCTTGTTGTGGAAAACTTCTGCCAGTCTTAATCTCCTGAAGAATTCTTCTATGTCCAAGTATAGTTGTATTTTATCTAGCTTCATGTCTGGACAGAAAGACAATCCTTTGGAGAGAACAAAGGTCTCTGCTTGTGATAGGTGATGGTTTGAGAGATTTATAATTCCTGTGTGTTCTGTATATTTTTTCAGAAAAACTATTTGAGTTGGTAGGTTTTTAGATATGTTGTTGTTGTTAGCATAATTCAGGGCTGAATTTGGATCTTTTCTTTTCTCTTCTTGTTGCTGTTGTCTGTGGATTTGCTGGAAGAGGCAACTGAGTTTTTTTTTTTTATTGTTTAGAAATTAATTTTGTTGTTTCTTGTGAAGATGTTGGATTTCTTTTTCTACATGCTCAGCTTCATATATGTTGCCCTCCTTTAGTTGTTGAAGGAGGCTTACTCTTTGGTGATTTAGATGATGTTTCTTTGCATAAAGTTGATGTATTAGGTGTTTTCTCCGTTTTTCACTTCTGCATCTGCATACATTTTAAGCATACATTGAGTCATGTGCAGATCTTAGTGGATTTTGTATTTTAAGTCCATGTGGCATAATATACCTTTTCTTGAATTGTGACAAAAAATAAATGTCACTGTTAAGTTGTGTTATTTTTGGTTTTATTTTAATACACACAATGCATTTAACCTCCCCATGGCCCCTTGGCATGCCATTCCTCCCTCCAGGGCCTGTTGGCACACCATTCCACCTCTCTCCCTTCTCTTCATTTCCCCTTCCCCATCTCCTATTTGCCCTATCTCCTCATCTCACCTTCCCCATCTCCTCATCTCCCCTTTGCTCCATCTCCCCTTCCCCCTCTCCTCATCTCCCTTTCCCCATATCTCCCATTGCCCATCTCCCCCTTTTCTTATTGTATGTTGTGGACAGGTGTTCAATGGCTGTGCAGCCTTCCCCTGCCGGGCCGTCATTAGGCTGGGGCAGGAAATTATGTCACACAGGATTTCCTGCCACAGCCCAATGGTGTGTCGGCAGGGGAAGGCTACACAGCGATAGAACACCTGTCCACAACTTACAGTAAGAGAAGGGTAAGATGGGCAATGGGAGATGGAGAGAAGGGGCACCGGTGCAACACGCCAACTGCACTGGCAGTAGATCCGCCCCTGATTGCAGTGATCAAGCTTCTTGTTTCTGTTCCTTCATTCACAGAGAGGTCCTTGTAAAATTATATTAAATATAATTCCTAATATATTAATATAATAAGTAAGTAAGTATAATATATGTATTGATTTCTTGATTCTCTGGATCGATATAACATGGAAATAAAATAATAAAACAAAATGTATTGCATATTTGCGAGCTTGAGACTGTTGTGCAATTAATTATAATGCCTTTCATTGCTTTCCCAGTATTTTTAAGTACAGTAGTGTGTGTTTATTTGATTTTGCAGTGCTACAAACAGGTTTTTCACCCACTTGTGAATCCTATCTAGTACTTGTATAATTTTTTGATACATTTGCCATTTACGGCTTTGAAGGCAATTGCTGTCTTGTTGAATTGTTGTAATTGAAAATGAATGTTGAGCCTTTAGCACTGGTAACAGTTACGGGCTTGAAACAAAAGCCCACAGTGCTTTTGAGTCTCTTACTCACAAATGAAATGCGAGTAGCTAAATGTAGCCAAATGAATATCAGTAACATTTACAGGCTCCATTACAGGCTCATATAATTGCGATATGGACAATTGAATAGGGGCCATTGTCTCCTACCAGCAGATGAGAACACTGATATTTCCTTTTGTATTAGAATTAGACACCTGAAATAAAGCTTGGATTCAGATGACATTTCTTTTAATTTCATTGACTGTCACAATGAATAGCCCATTGACTTCCCACTCACTGAACTGGGAAAACCTGCCCCTCTTCCACAGCTGAGTCTCTCCCTCACTAACTAGTACATCAATGCCTTGCACCTTATTATCTATACTTCTATTGGCCCCATAATATAACATTTTCCATCAAAAGTGTTAGTAATATTGTTCTCTTGGCAGACTAAACATGCATCCTTTAATTCTCATCATTGTATGAATTATAGTTATTTCACAATAATTATGAATAATAATTAGAGGTTGGAAGCTTATCTTTCATACTGTTATTACTATTTTTTCCAAATAGAGTCATTTTGCATGCAGTTGCTTTAAGTAATCCATCATGCATGAACTGAGTTAACACATGATTGACATGAGCCGATGAGCAGTTAATGAAGTGCAATTTATATTTTCATTGATAGTATAAAGCAACACAGCAGGCTTTCATGTTATTTGACACCTGTTAAGTGGTGTTAATTGAATGAGATATAGGATAGAAAGTTACTATATGCCTAATGGACATTAAAAACAGAATGAAAAAAAGAAATAGTCATATTTACATCTAGTACATATGTGTTAAAAAATAGTTATCATTATATTTCCATATATTTGTTTTTAAATTTAAATGCCATTATTTCTAGGTTCACAAAGGTCATTTTTATGCGAAATAGTATGTTGTTTTAGTAATCAATTGAAAACAACTATACACATGTCACACTTAAATAGGTAACATTGTCACTTTACAAAGGTCCCCATGAGCAATGATAATTTACCCGGTCAATTGTGTGAAATATATAGTTTTGATAGCAATACAATTGATATCACATTGTAGCTGTGCATCTATAATCACCTACACAATTGGTAAGGACGCATACATATAAAATAGTAGTAAAATAGGATATTACTCATCATTGGCATATTATTTGATTTCTGTAGGATTTACATTCAAGCCAGCATGGTACAATTGCATTTGTTTTGTAATTATCAAATGTTGTCTGCGATCTTTAAAGTTTTCTTTACTGCAATTGATACTGATGCACAAGTGTTAATGCTTGGTACTTTATTCATTTTACCAGTGGTGGGGGGCAGAGCCTACAGGAGGTCCACAGTTACAGACGACCTGTACTTAAGAACCGTCTCCCAAGGCTTTTTGTATGAGTTGTTTTTATGTTTTGTTTGTTTGAATTTAAAAGAAAGAGATAAATAGTTTCTGCAACTTATTATTATAGTACAGGGTTATTATTATTATTTTAGCATTTATCGGTATTATTATTACCATCATTATAGTATTGTTATTATTAATATTATTCATCAGGGATCCGAGTTACATACAAATCCAACCTAAAGACATTCTCAGGAACTTATCTCGTCCTGGGACCACCTGTATTAAGAAACACATTTTAATGTAGCGCATCCTGAGCCAGCTATGATTTATACCGAGCTCCTGATTCCTTCCTGCTTATGATTGTTACTGGTGACAAAGACATCATGTTTATATTGCCTCCATCCCTGATCTAGGCTCTGTCCCCAACAACCCTTCTGAATGCCACCATCCAGATCCTGGAGCCATGATCATGTTTAAGTACCTGACAAGTCTTATCGTTACTAAGACTGTGTCTTGGATTATAATACAACTCTTCTTATCTCAGTCCTGTTTATGCTTACTTCAGGGTTGGCTTCAGAGCAAAGTCCATCACCATATATGAACATCTCCGCATTACTGCTTTCTCTTCCTCAAGATGCACTTGTAACTTGAATTTATTGGTCATTGTTATATCCTACTACTCCTGTAGGACCTAGGGTATTTCGGAAAATCCCTTTTTAGCAGTAATAAATCCTAGCACAGCATGCCACCACCACAGGCACGCAGGAAACCCGTTCAGCAATGACTAGGAGCAGAATAGAAGGCAGTATCATTAGCAATAATTCCAGTGATCAGAATTATTATTTCATCTCAGAATAAACATATACTTTGCTTATGTATGTTTAAAATGACAACTGGGAATCAGTCCTTTTAATCAGGACAGCACCAGATAAAAGCAGTAATCCTCACCATTAATTAGTGAATCAACCCCCCCCCCCCCCCACACACACACACACACAGTTTCCAGATGTCCAGGAAGGAGTCCTGAAAGTCACAACCCTGAAGAGGGCAATAGCAATCCAGGGTCTGGTGTTTTTATGTTTATGTTTTGGTCCATTGGTCTGCTCTGCTTTGGGCAGGGTGAAGTTGAGTTTTAGGATTTTTGTTAAGACACTTGAGAGTTTATGCAGCCAGGGGTCACAAAACAGTCACAATGGTACCCAGCTAGGCAAAATGGCTTCCAGAGTCCTGATACTCCAGCTCAGGGCACATCTGTCAGAGAAAGGTAGAATAAATAGTGGCCCACTAGCGTGGTTCAAGTCCTCTCTCAGTCCAACAGTCCCCAAAAGTCCAGAGGGTCCTCCTGAACATGACAGTCTGCATCAACCAGCTTCCTTGCCCACAACTAGCCGATAGTGAACCATCTTTCCTTGTTCCAATCTTTCTAAACTTCCTTATTCATAACCTCATAAGGCTCAATTTTCTCTTATTACAGAGTGCAAGATGTTTTTAATGCTGTAACTTAAACAGACACAGCGGTGGTATAATTAAAAAATTCATTGTTATTGAAAAATGTTTTTTTTACATTAAAACTACACAGAAGTTAATAAGCCTTCCTGATCCACCCTTCAAGTTTATTCTGTTATCAACTTCCAAAGGGTTGGGTTGTTAATTGTTCCCTGGAGGTCTTTGTGCATTGTTTTCTGTCTAAATGAGTTAGCCAAGTTCCATAATCATACATATATCATCACACATATATTACTCATTGGTATATTTAATTCTGATTTGGTAAGAAATGTATCAACGCAGTACCTTCAATATGGAATTCACTTCCACATTTTGTAGTTATACAGACGGGAATTAAAATTCATTGAACTGGGATTTTTACCATTTGATTTACACAGCAAACTTACCAGTTTGAAGGAGCAAAATATTTTTATTGTGAGACAATAGTCAATAAAACAAAAAACAGATATATGTTGGTTGTATATAACAACCTTTTTTTTTTAATCTTTTTTAAATGTATTTAATTTATTGTTTTCAGTCATATAAACATATTTGTATATATATACAAATATATGTATATATGTACATATGTATATATTGTAACATTTATATAAAAAAAAACAAAAATACATATCATTCAATACCAGTACCATCACTATGTACCAGTATACACTCATAAAGATAAGGTTCCAGTTACGATTATTTAGTGTCAAATGGTAAGAAAAGATAAAAAGAAAAAAAAAAAAGAAAAAGGGAATTTGGCAAGAATGGAGAATATAACAAAATGTATCTGAAATGACAAGACTTGTGGGGTAAATCTCTACCAGCTTTGTACATCTGAATTCTGAATTTTGCTCATAGTTCTGGGCAACATTGCTCAAGTTTTGTCAGGCTGGAAGGGGATCATTGGTGAACATTGATTTCCAAGTCTTGCCACAGATTCTTAATCAGATTTGACTATGCCATTTTAAGAAAGACTTTTAGGTTAATGGTTTCAAACCACTCCACTGTAGCTTTGCCTATGTCCAGGGTAATTGTCCTGCTCAAAAGTGAACTTCAGCCCCAATCTCACGTCTCTTGCAGACTGAAACAGATATTCCACTAGTATCACTCTTATTTGGATCTATCCATCTTGACTCAAATCCCTGGCCAGTTTCTTTACCCCTGAGAATGAGATGGGATTAATTTCTCAGGGTGAAAAGCAGTGTAGGCTTTACATCACACATAGTGCTTTGCTGTAAGCCCAAAATGTTAAATTTGGCCTGATCAGACCAGAGAACTTTTCCCACGTTTGCTGTGTTCTCTTGCATTCCTTTTGGCAAACTCCAATGGGTTTGATATGGGCTTTTTTCAGCAATGGCTTTTTCTCTCCGCTCTTCCATAAGGCCAAGCTTTGTGGAATTCCCTGGGTTATAGTTGTCCCATGGATGTTTTCTCCCATTTCCATGTGGATTTCCATACGAGCTACCATTGTCACTGTAGTTGCTTATCTGACTAATGCCTTCCTTATCCAGTTACTGGGTTCTGCTGCACAGCCTTCTCTTGGCAGACTTTATGTTGTGCCATATTATTTAGTCGCAATGCTGATGGTTTAGATATGCAGTCTAGCAAACTCTGGAGTCTTTCAGAAACATGTGACACTTTAACAACACAGAGTAGACTCTATTCAACTAATGATGTGACATCTGAAGGCTATTAGTTACAGCAAAGGGATGAATACTAACTTTTTTAGAATTTTGAAAAATATAAGGATTTTTTTTCATTTAAACATTATGGACTTTTTTTGAAGATCAGTCACGTATTATATATATTAAATCAGTTTCAATTCCAGTTTGTAAAAGTACTAAATGTGGAAAAATTCCAATGGGGTGAATGATTGTATAAGGCAGTGTATCTGCTCCCCCAACATGATTATTATTATTGTTTATTTGTAATGCGCCAACATATTCCATAGCGCTATACATAAGTTGTAATCAAGGTCAAACAATTGTAACACATTGTAAAGGATGGAGGGCCAGGATGAGCTTAGAATCTGGTGTACAGTAAACCAAATTGTTATCTAGTTTGGCTGTGTATAAATATATATATTATAAAAATTATTTAAAATAGGATTGAATAAACGAGAGAGAAGCTCAAGTGTTGAGAGAGGAAAGAGAAAAAAAAAGAGAAAAAATAAAACCCAAGCTTTACAACACAAATGATGGTTGGCATGCCCGCCTGTCTCTTGTAAACGTATTGCAAAATACTTCTATGCAGTTCACGTAGTGCTCATTATGGTGGGACAGTGTGGAACACAATACAGTATACTGGAGGGCTTCATGTTGTACTGAACTGCAATGCATTGTAAGCTCTCTGTTCAAAATATACATATAGAATCCTATAAATTCTTCCTGGCTCCGAAGTATTAGCTTTTTTGAGATTTTTGTTCACATTTCTGTCTCTCGTTATTCTTTGGAAAAATATTGAAGAGTCAGAAGCACAGATTTTAGGAGCCAACTCCTGTATATTTTCTTATATACAGGAGTGGGCTCTCAAAATGTCTCCACACCAGTCCACGTTGAACACATCCACTCAGTGTCTGCATCACCTTTCTATCAGTCACTCCATTGGCTTCCCATAACCTCCAGAATTATATTTAAAATCATGACACTAATGTATAAAGCCCTCAACAATAGTACACCCGCTTATATCTCTACTCCCCCAACAGTCCTCTTCACACTGCAAACAACCTTCGTCTTTCCTCCTCTCTTATCACCTCCTCTCACTATCGCCATCAGGACTTTTCTCGTGCTGCCCCTATTCTTTGGAACTCCTTGCCGCGATCCCCTGGACTATCCTCCTGCCTCAAACCCTAATATCTAAAATGATTTAGGGAAAGCACTGTCTACGTTGGATTTTAAGCTCAAAGACAGCGCAGTCCATTCTTTTGCAATCTGTTGTTTTTCACTTGTACGTAACCCGTGTATAGGAATATATTTGCACATTACAACTAAAGGATAATAATAATAATTATTATAAAAAATAATCATAATGATACCTATAAGATAACGCTTTCATGAGTAGATATTTTCTAATGACATATGTCTAATTAAAATCAACATAACTTAAAACAAGGAATCAAAAGTCAACAGCATCTGTAGCTATAAAAGAGCATGTGATTTAAAATTGCAGAAGCAAAAAGAACTAATTAGATATGGCCGCCTACATAACCTTAAAAAAAATATATAATATTCATTTTCATTAATAGTTTAAAACAGAATGAATAAATAACCAAGCTAGTATTGCTGTTGCCTGTCACTATTTAGACAGATTCTCATTGTGTTGTGAAGACAATGGGAGAATAACAGAAAAATTATAGAGTTTTTCTGTTGAGCGGTGCAAATGCATGTTATATCTGGAGAAGAACCATCTGTGTATTTCTATATAAAGATCTGTGCAAGGGAATATTCTTCCATTGAATCCTCCCCCCACACCGATCTTCTGCATTTCCCCTATAAATACTGGCTTGTAAAAAAACATAGCTGTCAGTTTAGTATTTGTTATAGACAGAAGATGACGTCTGGAGGCTCGAATCACACAATTTATCTGCAGGGGATCTGATGATAAATACCTCCCTGTACTATGAGACTTTGATTCTTGTTTCATTTTATGTCTTACACACAAAAAAATGTTCTACTAACTTCTTCCACTAACGTCATCTCACTTACGTACGCAGTTCTAATACGTTCTCAAAGCTCGAGTCTCCAAAGCGTACAGTTATATCTGCCATTGCATGCAGTAGGACTATTTTAGTTCATAAGGACGCACCCATCTGAAAAAGTCAGCGGTGGGGAAGAAAAGCAAAATGGAGCCATGTCGTAATTATAACTTTAAATGTAAGCTTCATTGAATCCAATATAATGAAATGAAAGTGAGGGATATGTGGAGTATTCCCTTTAGACAGTGCCTCTAGATTAAGGGAATCACTTTACTGGTGGTATCATGTTTGGTTCTGTGTATATTCAGCTATCTACAGAAGTGATTGATGGGCGCCCCACTAGTACTATGCAATCATGTTTCAGTGGGTGTGCTGGTTATTTGGAGTGCATTTTCCAACAGAGATAGAAATTAAGTGAGCATCAATTTTAGCGAGGAAACTGCTGAAAATGAAACAATTATATTCTGTGTATCGAATGTCCGGACTAGGTTTTGATGATAGTATGGTCTACTATACCATTGGTTCATCACCTGGTTTGGACTGACTGTTATTTTGATTACATCTTACTCAACCTGTTTCTAGTGAATCTAACCAAAAGGGAATGTGTGAGGAATTGACTCTGCTGGGTTTTGAACCCTGGTCCCCAGGCTGCTGAACCTCTTCCCTACCACTGCGCCAGCCTGCCTTTGTGAATTTCCTTGAGATCTCTGCTAGCAATAGTATCAGTGACTAAGTCTCTTCAGCTGTGTCTGGTCAGGTGTCTGGTCCTTGGCCTATATAAGGCACTTCCTGTCTATGTACCTTGCCAGATTATTGTGGTTCCTGTTCCCTTCAATAAAGCTTGTTCCTGTTTCACCTACAAGTTGCTGATTTGGATCATTGCTGACCTAGGCTGCTGGTCTCCAAAACCTTGTGATTTCTATATCATTACAGAATGTTGCCTATCTGTCTCTCAATCTGTGAACCCATCTACTCTGATTGCCACTGAGCTTGGATATGTTTAAGACCTGAACTCCAGTTCGATTAATTGGTCTTATTACTCTACCTCAGTCCCTCAAGTCTTCCTTTAGTTGAGCACTTAACAAAGTTATAATTAGTTATAGAGAGCACACAATGTCTGTAGGAGTTTATCCGTAGGAGATCTAATGATAATTATGTGTCTGCACCAAAGCAGAGCTCTAAGTTTATGGGTTTTATCTTAAGAATCTCAAATGTTTTGATGTGATTCACAGGCTCTCCAAAACACTTTTGTTATCATTAGGTTTTCATGTACGTTCCTAAAACTCCATAGTCCAATGGGTGCAAACATGTTTGTGACCATCTAGTGATAAAAACATTGTGAGCCTTAAAACAACTTGTGTGAGAAAGAGAACTTACAATGTCATAGTTATACATCACTGGATCTCAAATACTAAAAGCAAATGTATGTTTAATAGCGGTGAATTGAGTATTAATGTCAGTGTCCTGACCCATGCTCAGTGTCCTTACATGGATTACATTATATCTGGACATCCCGCAAAAAAATGTGCCTCAACCTAGATAGGTCCGTGCATTGGTGATTTGGAGTGAGCTATGTCAAGGCGATGGAGGTAGAGAGCAGTGGCAGAAAGCACAGATGTAGAAATGCTATACAGCAGTATATTACTTGCATATGTGTGGTCCTAATATGTCATATTCTAAATAATTTGTCATTGATTTGTTGGAATTCATTTTGATAATTTTTCCTGTTCGATAATTAGACTTACGACCAGTTTAAGGGGATGGGCGTGGGCACATCTACTCCAACATGTTGCTGGGTTGGTGGGAATAACTATACATCTTTGATGAGTACATAATTGATTATACAGATACACTTAACATGGATCACCTAATCTTAATGATATACGTACCCAGTTACTTTCAACCTGATATCACTACTTAAGTGTTCGACCTTCAGTTAGTGGCACTAACCAGCCAGATTGCTGCCTGCCCAGTCTTTTTCTACCTGTGATCCCCTACACTGATTGTATTCTTTAACGGACCTTGGTTAGGCCCAAAACCAATCTTCTGGACCTCGGTTTGAAGCACGGTCCTATTTCTCTACCTTAGTCCTCCTTCAATGGAGGTCTACCAAAAGTATGATTAGTTATAGGCTGTGCATGATGTTGGAAGGCTTTAATCTTACAATCTATCTACAGAAAAGATCTATAAGAATATGGGTTTTGTTTGATAAATCTCAAACTATTTGATATATTTTATATAAACAATAAAAAAAAAAAAGGTTCCATAAATGTGGCTTAAATTTACATGCAATTCTAATATTAATTCTAAAAACTCAAGAGTCCTATAATGATAAAGTGAATGATAAACAAAAAACTAAAAAAAAACAAGAAAACTTGTGACACCAAAAAAATCTGCAAAAGAAAGTCAACTTTAAAATGAAGCTTAAGACGTCATAGAATCACACATACCAGAAGCTAATGGATGTTTAATAGCGATTAACACTTATTATTCAATTAAGAAAAGCCATTTAATGCCAACGCAAGCATTTTGGACAAAACTTGCTAACATAAAAAAAAGGCTCAAAAGAAACATTTGAAATGCCTTCTCGCACGTATCAGAATACAACAGTTATGTGAGAAATCTCCCCAAATTGTCCATCTGTTCACAATTTTGATAACTCTACAAAGCCTGATTTGAATGTTTGATCAGAGATAATAGAATTAAAAAATGTTTGAAAAGTAGAAAAATAAAGGATTGTACAGTTTAGTTCAAATACTTTTTGTGGCTCACAGAATAAAATAAGGGCTACAACATGTTCTTTGATTAGTGTTAGCTCTACTCTATAAAAAGATAGACAAGATACAAGTTATTATGACATATATATCAATTTCAAGGATCAAAGGATTAAAGGATTAAGTCATTTGACAATATAGAGAACTAAAACATGATGATAGTCGCATTCGCCCATGTATAAAAGACCCTGGAAATATATATTTTTAATATGTTATTGTTGCCAATGTTTCGTCTTAAGTTGCAGTCAAAGACCCCAAGCCAACTGGTTGAAACACCAGACCAAATACTGGAGACATCACAAAGGAGCAGCAATATCTCTAAAAA
The DNA here is from genome assembly GCA_027410445.1 of Discoglossus pictus. Taxonomy (NCBI): domain Eukaryota; kingdom Metazoa; phylum Chordata; class Amphibia; order Anura; family Alytidae; genus Discoglossus; species Discoglossus pictus. Next base: position 17,208,349 of record CM050173.1, on the reverse strand, counting down.
AAACGTTAGTGGAGCCCTGTAATGCCCTAACAAGAGGGAATAATTGTTTTATTTAAGCACTGAGCAGTAATACAATTCCTATATAATCACATATATAGTTGTGAGCAGGCGAGCCAGCCACAGCCGTTGCTCACGCTTGCGAAGCGAACAGCGGCCCTCGCGTAGCAAGCCGCGAGGGCCTCAGTTGCTGGCATGGAGCGTCGAAGGCGCTCCTTGCCAGCAACTGCGACCCTCGCAAACTTTACGTTGTAACGGAAACAACACGACACACCAACTGCGACCCTCGCAAACTTTACCTCGCAACGCAAACAACATACAAGACACGTTACCACACTCGCGAACATGAAAAAAATAAAAACACAATAAATACACACAGCACATACAAAAAAAGCCTACCTACAGCAAGAGGGGGCATCCAGGACCCCAAAAAAGCAACTTACACCTTGATTGGTCTCGCGCACGCACACTATTACACTGCACACATTCATCACGCTTACACAGCAGCTCCACACCACTAATGCTGCAGCAACATCAAAACAGATTGTCAGCTCTTCAACACAATGCTTCAAAATAGGTAAAGTATATTCATTTATTAATGTATTATATATTTCATTATTATACACCAAACAGCATTAGCTACCTTACAATTTCATTGCCGTCATTTTTTGACAAGCAATTCGCTAGTTATTTATAATACCAGTATACAATGTTCTAAGCTAATTATCTCCACCCTTATAAGGTCATCATAGGGAAAGGGGACTGTTAAATGAGAGTTAGATAAAATACCAAACAATCATTCATCTGATGCTGGAGACTTGTTGCCACTTTAACACAATAAATATCCAGCCAATGAACCACACTGTTTTGATATAACTTTGTGCCTGACAATTTAGCTCTGCCTGTTAAATAAAACCTCCTTCAGCCACTGACTTTATAGTGGGAGGAGACCAGCATCTTAACTTAGTTTAATATTGAATATTGCTTTTTGAATATGAATATAATTAGCGATCAATGCCTAATTGATACAGAAAGAGTGACCGCTTACAGCTAATTACAAACAGTCACCTGTACGAAAATCACGAACAACTGAATACAGGTGACTGGTTGTAATTAGTGGTAAGCAATTACCCTTCCTGTAAAACTAATTATAACATCTAGCTCTGGTTGTTAAGGCTTTAGAGAGGTCTTTTAACTTAATTATAGTGGTCCTTTAACTTAATAGACATGGTTATTACTATCCTCTAGACATATAAATGATAATAAATCCTAAATACAAGGGAATTTAGGTAAAAGGACAATTTATTGAGAAACGCAAACAAATTCAGAAACATAAGATTTAGTGTTAATAAAATGTGATATCAGATATATGGTAGAATATACCACCACTCTATATTTTAACACTATGACTAATAATCAGTATTGGGGACAACACTGTAATAAAATACCCTAATAATAAAGAACAAAGGGAACAAACTGTTTCTGTAACGTGTATATTGTGGCAATTAGTAGCACAGTATACATGATTAGTGTGGAGGGGGAGGGCTAACTTCATGAACCCAATGATTACACAGTGATAGATCATTTTGCCCATCACAAAATCTAATTAGAATATATTATTTCAGCTAATTACCATATTGTAACACTTTAATTAGCATATGGCAAAACTTAAGGACAAGGGTACTTCGCTCAAGAATGATTTAGTTCAGAATCAATGAAGTCTATCTGGTTTGGATTCCAATGTGAAGAGTCCATTTAAAGAGCCCTTTAAATGATGTATTTGATGATCAGATTAAGTAAATACATTAAGTAAGTCCCTTTCTACCTACTACTATTCAGTAGGTATGCCAGCGAGGGTCATTCCTGCCGCCTATAGATTAAACTGGGAGATAGGTAGAGTGAAACAGGGTGATAAAATATGTATTGCAATATGCAGTTTATTAAGTATCAGAACACAACCCCTTGCTTAGTCTACCAAATGGGTCCACCATTACCAACTGGATTGGACAGAGCACACATCTTTAATATATACAGAGTCAGAAGAACATACTTGTTATGACTCATGCACCTACCCTTGTTTCCCTAACGTGCTGTATTCTGTGTACTGGCCCGGATGTGACCAGGATGTGCTATGTATCATTGCAGAAAGGTGCATCACATTAGTGGTGAGGTGTGCGCCATCTCAGGAAGTTGAAGTATTGAAGCTTGGAGTTGCAGTTGGCATTAATACTGACACAAAGACCAAAAGCCTATAAAAGGTTGTCAATCTCAGAGTCTCATGCCTGATTAGGGTCTTTGCACCTGATGGTATTATAATACGTGCAGGGGCGGATCTACCCCTTTGGAGCCCCTAGGCAGTGAAGTGGTGGAGCCCCTGCGAGTGAGTACGCAACGTATGCACAGACCCATTTTTGCTTTTACTGTGTGTGTAACCCTCTTGTTCTAGGTGGTTATCCCCTAGTAGGCAGTCTATGAACTGCAGAATTTCATTTTTGTTAAGCCAGGGACTATTCTTTTAAAATAGGGGCGCCCCTCCCATGGAAGTGCCCCTAGGCTAATGGGTAATCAGGCCATGAATACATGTGTTTTGATCCTTGGCTTATGACCCCAACTATTATATAGTGTGTTACAACAATTTGCGTGTGTCCTTGAGCATGTTTCTGTCTAGTACTAACTATGAGCCCCAATCTTATCCTGTGGTGTTAATTGTGGTATACTCGTAAATCAGCTGCAGGAGCTCTTTTTCCACCAGGTTCCTGTGTTTATTCTAATCTTTTCACTTGCAATATTACTCTGCACAGCCTTATCTCTTAAACCTAAGCCTTTACGGTAAGTCAGAGAGCAAAGTAAAGACAGTAATATACTGATCCCTAACAAGCCTATGCTATTGAGAAACCCTGGGGATTCCCTTTCACTCTAACTGCCCAATCGTCCCCTTCCCCGCTCAAAACCCACGCCCCTTATCTGATCACCCCATCTATATAAGTTTATAAACTTTGGCCCCTAAAATGTTAACCACTGCAAGGGGAGAGGTCCTTAAAGGACCCCCCTCGTACCTAAATGATTAATCCTTGCTGCACCCCCAGGCCACCAAATATTATTCCTTATGCTGAAGGGTTCCATCAAGGATTTGGCCTGGTCAGTACCTGGGTGGGAGACCACCTGGGAATACCAGGCTGTGGCCTACTGGAGAAGGTACTCCGGTATCTCTGCCATTATTACCAAGTGGATCAGCATGGTGTGTTGTGGTCCATGAGGTCACAGAGAGTTGGACACGACTGAGCAATGCAAACACACAGATACTGATTCAATGAAAATATTTTTTTAATCTGTTGCATTTAAAAGATGCTATTTATTTTAAGCATATTTATTAATGACTTAGAAGTAGAGATGGAGAGTAACGTATCTGTATTTTCAGATATCAGACCACAATACTCTCACTGCAAAGGAACTTGATCATTTACTTTTCTTGCCAAGAAGTTTACAAGTGACAAGAGATAAGTCCTTCATGATAACGGAAGCCATATTGTGAATCTCACTAACAAAAAAAGGTTGTGACAACAGATTTAACTGATAACATTAAAGAGGGATTGCATATATTTTGAATAAAATGTGCATATAAGGTTACAATGGGAATTTATAATAGGAGGGATATTGATCTATTTTGATTTTGGGATCAGGTTTTCCCATTATGCAAAAATTGGGGGTTTTGTTTGCCTTCCTTTATATCAATTAATTCCCATAATATGAGGATCAAAGGAGATCGAAAAAGGCAGAACTTGATCGATCAATTGACTTTTTTCAACTTCCATTACTATATTATTTAAACTGATTTTATTGTGAACATTCCTCGGGATTACATACCTGTCAGGCAGGAGTAACAGAACTGTATAAGTAATGCATTTCAGCCAATTACATTTCAGAGTGCCTTATGACCTCTGCATAGAGAGACATTTCCAAGTTCTTTTTTTATTTATTTTTTAGAATAACCGAACACCTAATACAAGGGCCTATAATTGGTCCCAGTGTTAAACACCAAGTTGGATTCATTGAAAATAAAACAAATCTTTATTGATATAGAATTAATAAAAGAGCACGGCACCTAAGATAGTCTGATAGTAGTATTCAAGTATGTACTGGTTCAACAAAAGAATCACAACGTTAGGAGCCTATCAGCCCTATTAAATTTGAAGCCCGTAGTGGCATCAACACACCCGCAAAGACCTCAGGCTTGAAATTTGCCGTGCCTAACCCATGTAGCGAGTTACGGGCCGGAGACACAAACCCGTAAATCATTCTGCACACGTTGGATGTGCGGCCGTGAACATGATCAAATAGTCAAACCCGTAGTTACAGGTTTAGACGGAGCCAATGGCAAATGAGATCGTCATCATTATGTCACTGAAAAATGGAGGTCAGATTTCAAAGCCTTACGGGTCTCAAATATGAGTTTCGTTCGGACCCAAATTCCAGATATAATGCAATATTAATAAATCAGTAAATATGATATTCTAGTCCATGCGAGTTCCATTATATGTATTAACACATTGATTGCCGGGATCGATATAACACGGAAATTAAACAGAAATAAAAGTATTTTATATTGCAGATTTGCGAGCGTGAGAATGTTGTGCTATTAATTTTAATACCTAACATCACTTTCCCTTTAATTGAAAATACAGCAGTGTGTGTATATTTGCATTTACAGTGCTACGGATAGGACTTTAACCCCTTGTGGGTCCTCTCTAGTACCCGTTGGCTTTTTGGCTCCATTTGCAGGTTACGGGGTTGAACGCCAGTGGATTTGATCTAATAATCAATATAATAGCGATTTTCGAACGTAACAGTTACGGGCTTGACAGATCAAAAGATTTACGGCCACGGAGTTCAGATTTCCCATAGGGTTTTTTCACCTTAACCCGCAAGTCGTTAGCGGATTGCTTTACGGGGGCCAATTTAAAGCTGTAAGTCTTGTGGGAATTTAATAGGGCTTTTTTAGACCTCCTATCTGAGGGCTATGGTTTTTTGTTTTTTTTTAGCATGTTTAATGTGTTTTTAGTTTGTATTTTATTTTGTTCATTCAAAAGCAGCTTTGTCACCATGTAAACACACACTTTTAAATGCAAGAGATAAATGTTCCTTTAAATACTTCCCTGGTGCATTTATTAGTCTTGCCTAAAACATGTACATTTATGTCTCCTGTGGTGGCCAACTGGATAATTAAGCATATGATAATTTGAACACAGTGGGATTTATTTTTTTTTTTTTTAAATCTACAAGACAGTATAAATCCCAGCCCGACCTGAGTATAACATCTTTTAAATATTATTGATGCAAAGAATTTGCGCTAAGAAAAGAAATGGCAAAGAGACAGACAGACAGCTGCAAAACTGGAAAAGAAATGGACACATAGCATGAGGAATAGTCATCCTAACATAAGCAAATATAAACAGATGGAGGCAGAAACACTGCAATGAGAAAGAAGTGCAGCGAGATACTAGAGATAGCACATTACTCAGTCGGAGACAAGATGGAACGGGCAGCATATTTCTCTGCAAAATAACCTGCATTTAGTTCTTATTTTCACAAAAGGGTGGCTGTATATATTACATTAAATCAAACAAGTGACCTAGTTACTATTGGAATAAAATTATAGCAGCTACACTGAAACTACTACAATCTCTAGGTTATAAAGGAATAGAGCGAGCCTGCGACCCTGGCAAAATTTACGTCGTAACGCAAACAAAATACGAGACACGTTATGACCCATTACGACCTCGCCAAAAATGGCTGCAAAACGCGCACATGAAAACATGAAAAATACAACAAATATACACAACAAATACATAAAAAGCTTACTTACAGGAAGAGGGGGCATCCAGGACCTCGAAGACTAAAGTTACACCTCAATTTAACTCAAATTAAAAGAGTTAAGACACTAAAAAGTTCTCTAAGCGACAGAAAAAATGGCCGCCGAAAAAACGAAAACGAGGCTACAGCAGTCTAAAGACGCAAAACACCACCAAACACCTACGGATTTGCCGAAAAACACCTACGAGATTAGAAAACAGGGACGCAACCCGCGCGACCCCATATACATTACAAACTCTACAAATACAAACAACAAACACATAAAAAGGTTACTCACAGAAAGGGGGGGCATCGAGGACCTCTGCAAGTGAAGTTACACCTCCATTTAACCACAAATTTCGGAGTTTATAGACCCGAAAATTACCTAAGCGAGAGAAGAAATGGCCGCCGAACAAAACGAAATCTTTCCCAATGCCTGAAATTGTATGCCTCCAAGAAGCCTGATTGACCTGATTGCTCAAATCTGACACCATTAAGAGGTTAATATTACTATCTCCTATGAGCCAGGGGGTTCCCAAGATGCCCCCTCAATACCTTCTATCCCCTATTCCCTAGGATTCACACTTAATATCCAGTACCCCATTAGAGAACAAGGGTGTATCTACCAAAATATAAACAAATATTAACCTGTTACCATGGACTCCCACCATGGAGCCTAAAATTAACCCCTATACGATGAGTTCCACTACGGACTCCCATGGAATACTAAACTATGACCATGAGGGTCCTCATGTACCACCATGGCACAAAATTAGTCTCTACAGCACAAGGGTCCTTATTTACTGCCGTGGTAACTAATATCATGGGGATCCCAACGGTCTGAAATCTGTGATGATCGTTGGAGGAAATCAAGGATAGGTTATGTATAATTTCTCACCTTACAGGTATATCTTTTTTTTTTTTAAATGTATGCAGTGTTGATGGGTTAGGGTACATGTGAGTTGACATGACCCAGGGCGAGGGATCTGGTAAACCCCTAACTCTCCTCCTTTAGCTTACAGGAACAATCCCACAATTTGTGGTTATCTCAGCGCCAGTATGCCATTTCATGGAAATCATTCATGGAGAAACAGAATATAAGTCTTATTGCCGACTGGCGCATAATCCCTTTAGTTAGGATAGCATAGAATACAATAAATAGAAGCCTACACCTTTGCTTAGTGCATCAGACAGAGACTGACTTTATTCTTCTTACACATATATTTTTTAAACAGTGCAAAGAATCCACCCACATGCATTCCCCAGCCTTTCCCCTTCTTATACAATCCCTCTGGTCTATTTGTCTGCTGTCAATGTTTGTGGATCAGGTTTCCCCTTTATTCAGATCCAAGGCCTGGAGTTTTGCTGTTAAGTAAAGCCTACAATTTTATCACTATACTTTAATCACACATGGGATGTTTGCAAGGGGGAGGGGCTGGGGCCACCTAGTCTGACAAATTGTTTTTTTCTGGTGCAATTACAGTTAATATGTGCACTCACATACTAACCAGGGAGGGAAACATCCACCATATTTCACACAACAACAATGATATGAAATAAATGCACAAATTAAATAAAAAACAAGGTATTTAAAGTAATCGCTTTTAAAGTAACATTGAATGTCCATTTTGATAGCCTTTGGATGTTAGCAATCAGATGTGCTAGAATCCCAAGAACAGAGACCATGACTTCAGGGCTGTGACAGATCAGTCTTTGTCCACAAAGGGCCCTGATTTTTGAGGTTCAGGTTAGTCCCAACATGGCCCCAACTTTCAGTCATGACAGCTGATCGCCATTTTTTAAATGCAGCATCCCGGTAAGAATAACTATTACCGGCATGCTGCTGCTTAGAGATACAATCCTTGGGGAAGCATGGTATGGCAGGCATCCTTAAGGGTCAATTGAATGTACAAGCCCCCCAATCCCAACCAGTAACCCAATCTGCCCTGCTGAAACAGGAGGGACACTCACCCCTATTGGGGCAATGTGGTAAACAATCCCCCCAGGCCTCCCTTTGCCTGGGTCCTGATTCTGTGTGTGCAGGACAGTTTTTTGCCATTCTTCTCTTGTACAATTGTAACTTTCCTTGCTTGGGCTCACAATGTGTTTTGTGGTCCCAATTTGGCTTAATTCCTTCTCCTGACTTCTTGCCTGTGGCTAGCCCCATCAATGGTTTACAGTTCGTTATAATCTTTCCCAAGGGCCGGTGAGCAAAGATGCTCCTATCCAAACTTTCCACTTGACCTGGGTTGTGCAAATAGTCTTTTGTTCCCCCTTGAAGAGTCATACTTCCACCAAAGCCAATCCAAACAGCTATCCAACTGTACCAAATAGTCCATGGGCCTATGGGACCCCCCCCCCCAGGTCTGCTCTTTCCCCTGACCAGTTTTGAGTCTAGGGGTGTCCATTGGGCCTTCTTGTTTACCCAATACTAGAAGTTTCAGGGTGGGAACCAATCTAGGACAAGGTTCCAAGGGTGCCATCACTTTCCCACCCACAAAAAACGGGGTCGAGGCCCCACTCATTCTCACTCCATGGGTAAAAACCTCCTCTTAGGAGCCCAGAAAAATAGTAATCCCAAAAGTCAGTCATGATTGGAGTCCAATATGGTAGGAAGAGTGCAATAGAAATCACCATGGCATAGGGGTTAATTTTTGGTGTTATGGAAGTCCATAGGGACCCCCATGGTCACAGCTTAGTATACCATGTGGTCCATTGGGATATAGAGAATAATATTAGGTATCCATTAGATTCCCCATGCTATAGGCGTTCATTTTGTGTGCTATGTGGGCACAAGAGGACCTCCATGGTCATAGTTTAGTATACCATGGGTGTCTGTCAGTATCTATCTCCAGTTAAAGCAAACAATTTAAAAGGATAAATAGTCAGCTGACCGAACACAGTTATGCAGGGTTACAGGCAGCCCTGCTCAATATAAGCCTCACTTATTTTTACACTTACCATCAGAGTTAAGTTGCCAGGGACACTTTTTGCGCATTATGCCACAATCAAAGGAAATTCCTGAAAAGATTAAAAAAAAAGTTCCTGATATTAGGCTGGAAAGGGTTACAAAGCCACAATTAGAGCAATAATGTACAAACGTAGAACTCTTGGGACAGCAGAGAATCTTCCCAGGAGTGGCCAGCATGCCATAATTTCTCCAAGGGAGCAGGGTAAAATCATCCAGGAAATCACCACCAAAGAATTAAAGATAAGATCAGTGTTTGTGACCTCACAATCAAAAAGAGACTGGGCAAAAATGGGCTTCATGAGAGATAAGCAATGTGGAAACTATTGTTAACCAAAAAGAACATCAATGTTTTTCTATTACTTGCTAAGAAGCACCTGGATGACTCTCAAGCTTTTTCAGAGAATGTTCTATGGACAGATGAGTCAAAAGTAGAATGTTTATGGATAACATGGATCCCATTATATCTGGTGCATATATAAATAAAAGAGAATTCCACAGTAAGAACATCATGCCAACAGTCAAACATAGAGTTGGTAGTGTCATGGTGTGGGGTGCTTTGCTGCCTCAGGACCTGGACAAGTAGCCATAATTGAAAGAACCATGGATTCTGCTCTGTATCACAAAATTCTTAAGGAGACTATCAGGTCATCCATCCGTGAGCTGAAGCCGAATCATTGCTGGGTCATCCAGAAAGGCAATGATCCAAAACAAAAAAAGCAAGACCGAATGAGACTGGCTGAAAATATGCAAAATTTTAGTTTTTTAGAGTAAGCTTGTCATGGCCCAAAACTACACCCAATACAAATGCTGTGACAGGACCTGGAATGAGTAGTTCATGCTTAAAAACCTACCAATGTTTCTAAACTAAAGCACTTCTGTGATGAAGCATAGGCTAAAATTCCTCCACAGTGATGCCAAAGACATTGCATTAAAGTATATTATATATATTATTATTTTTTTTTTCAGTAGTGCTCAGAACAATACAAGGATGGGGAGGGGGTAAAGCATTGACCAACAATGACGTAAACTGATTTTAAATTACATTGTCTAGCTAACAGGTCTTTTTAATGTTAGGTAAGCACTTACACTGGCCTTTTAAAGAGGGTATGTCTATTGTTCTGATAAAGTGCTGTTCTGCAATATATTGATATCAAACTTGACTTTCTGAAATACCCCACTAGGTATCATAATACATAACCTATATATAATGAGAGGGGTGTTGCTTTAGGGAGCTTTCATAACGCACCCTGCAGCGTCTCTCCTAACTGGATATATCAATATATAATAGCTACAGTAATTACTTGTTTTACGTGTCCCACCTTATAAAATTGTGCATTTATTGTGTTTCCAAATACTGTAGTAGGATTGTGATGCAGATACATATAGGAAAGCAGAGAGGGATTTTGACCAATGTTAAAGTCAGTATGGCTGGGAAGGGCATGTGGGTGGATTTTCTGTACTTTAAAAAAAATATCTGTGTGAGAAGAATAAAGTCAGTCTTGGAGCTGTGATTGCCGCAAAAGGTGGCTCTACAAAGTATTGACTTTAGGGGGGTGAATAGTTATGCACATTAACTTTTTCTGTTATTTTGTCCTATTTGTTGTTAGCTTCACAATAAAATAAAATAAAAAAATCTTCAAAGTTGTGGGCATGTTCTGTAAATTAAATGATGCAAATCCTCAAACAATCCATGTTAATTCCAGGTTGTGAGGCAACAAAACATGAAAAATGCCAAGGGGGGTGAATACTTGCAAGGAACTGTATATTTTTCGAGAAATACACTAATGACATCTACAAGATTTAAACCATTCTTTACGTACAGCGTATTCTATCCACTGGCTGTTGCACATGTAATCAGTATAGTGCTGAGTCCATATGGGGAAAGGCTATGACTGATAGCACAGCATTCCTGTGGACTTATTTTCTAGTATCACTGAATGTGGGGGGGGGGGGGGGGGGGGGCAGCCCTGATTGGTTGCAAATGAGGCAGACATGGAGCAGCCAGTGGGCAGTCTGTTACACATGTAAACATAGATATTTAAAATTTGATCTCTCCTTGAAAAATGCACATATTTAAAAAAATTCAAAAATTATTTTAACATGCTTTTAGAAAATCTTCACAGTGATGTGGTCCAAACTGTGCTGAATTAAGCGGCTCTTTAATCAGTATTGTTTTTGACTTGACACACATCTGGAAGCCTCTTTTACATTTGGACGGTGAGTTGCTCAACTGTAGCGTGTCGGTTGGCCATCACACATCTTCACAGCCGATGTTCACCTCTGACATCATGATATGTGGTGTCCATGCTGTTTATTCTCAATGGTGCCGTGTGTATAGTCACGATACCCTTTAATCACAGTTCAAAAACTGCTCTGTTTTAGAAATATGGCCAGATTTGGGCCGAATGCCAATGATCATTCCTTTTTGTCCCGTAAAGCACATATTTTACCCATGACCAGCTCACAAAATATGTGTTGAATTTTATTGCCGGCATATGCCAGGTCCCGAAACAGCCGGAAGACGCCATGGAGAGCAGCTGATGAAGGTAAGTGAGGGGAGAGGGGGGGCCTTGCATCCCCCCCATTGTGTCCTCCCTCCTTGCCCTCATCCTCCTCCTCCCTGCTTCCCCTCATCTTCCTCCTCCCTGCCTTCCCTCATCCTCCCTGTTTCCCCTCATCCTCCTCCTCCCTGCCTCTCCTCATCCTTCCCCTCATCCTCCTCCTCCCTGCCTCTCCTCATCCTCCCTTTCCCCCTCTCCAATTAACCCCCACCCTCTCCCCTCACTTACCTTCATCAGTTGCTCCTCTCCATTGCATCTTCTGTGTTGGGACCCGGCTTATGGTAATGACGTGACGTCACATGCGAGTCACGTCACTAGCATATGCCGGGTCCCGACACAGCCGGAACACCCAATGGAGAGCAGCAGATCATCAGCTTCTGCTCTCCCTCACGTCTTTTATGTCGGGACCCGGCATATGAAAATTACGTGATTTCACATGAGCATCATGTCATTAGCATAGGCCGGGTCCCGGCACAGCCGGAAGACGAAATGTAGAGGAGCAGCGGATGAAGGTGAGGGACAGGTAGAGGGGGGATAATTGGAGAGGGGGAAATGGAGGAGGAGGGGGAGGATGAAGGGGGGAGAGACAGAGGGGAGGGGGAGAGACACACGGGGTGGGAGGGGGGAAGAGACACGGGGGGGAGACAGAGGGGAGGGGGAGAGATACAGGGGAGGGAGAGGTGGGGGAAAGACACAGTGGAGGGAGAGGGGGGAAGAGACACAAGGGAGGGTAAGGGGGGAAAGACACAAGGGAGGTTAAGGGGGGAAGAGACACAGGAGAGGGTAAGAGACACAGGCGAGGGAGAGGAGGGGGTAAAGGAGGCATAGGCGAGGGAGGGGAGAAAGTACACACAGGCGAGGGAGAGCAGGGGGAAAGGAGAGGAGGGGGAGGGAGAGGAGGGGGAAAGGTGACACAGGGGAGGGGGGGAGGAGACACAGGGGAGGGAGAGGAGGGGGGAAAAGAGACACAAGGGAGGAAGTAGACAGGGGAGAGGCTTGTGGTGAGTGCCGAAGGTGTCCACTTTGGGTTGCAAACAGCATTGCCAGCATTACAATTGTATTGCCCTCTGGACTTGTATGAAACATTTTTTACCTGTGTGTATATCTCTCGTGATATACATTATATAGTATACACATATTGTTACTTTACTATAATTATACGCAGGGAAGAAATAAAAACGTCTGGTCTATATTATCTTATTGATGATTGTGTGGTAATATGCACACACAGTATATAATTGATATATCTATTTAATGCCTTACACCAGCCAGCCTCGCGCACAGCCTGTATAACTTTCTGTCTGACCCTATTCGGCTCTTCTGTCACTCTATTGGCTCCATAGAACCGGAAGTTGATTGATGTCACAAAGTTACCCGGAAGTCCTCTCAGAGAAGCGTTTTGAATGAGATTCGGCTGATTCACGGTGCGGTGTAGCAACGAGCAGCGGAAAAGAGATAGCTTCAGTTTGTCGGTGACAGAAATATCAGGTAAAATGGGTGTCCGCGGGCAGGATGTGGATGCGGAGAGGGTTATATGGCGGGGCGAGAGCTCAGGAGAGGCTGTGTGTGACTAGGCCGCAGGCCGGGCCTGGGTCTCTCGTGTTGTGACATGCCGGCAGAACTGAATATCATACCGGTTAGAGGCTCATGTGCCTGTCCGTGATGTTATCACTAGTGTGATATCCGTCCTAGGCTCCTAAATTACAGGTCTGGGCTCTTCTGTATTGTTATGGGTGAGAAGTGCAGACTCATGCAGGGCATCACACAATAGGGCCATGTCATGTAGCCACCTCTCAGTCCCTGCACAGTTATATGGACAGGTGCAATGTTGGTGGCAATAATTGTACTTTTTATTTTTTCTACTATTATTTGTTATTGTTGGCTTCAACTTTAGTGATCCTGTTTTAGTACTTAAAGACATATCTAAGTTTCCTGGATTATGAAACATCTGATAGAGGTTGATCAGTAGTGTATGCAAACATTTATTGCATGATAAAGATACCAAAATAATCATATACAAACTCACCCTGATGTTTGCTAAATCTCTTGAGTTTGCAAGCATTTGCTTTAGTTAACATGCCTGTAACTCTTGGCTAAAATTCATAATTCGTTTTGGCCAATCACAGGCAGATGGTAGATTGTGCGGGAAGGAATCATGGGATGTGTAGTCTCCCTGTAGAAGAAAGCAGGAGGAATCAGGCACTGATCTGTAGATCTCTGCATTGTGCTGCTGTAGGCTTGAAGGTTAGTAAAGGGTTAAAATCCATATTTGAATGCAGCGTTTCTATTGGTAGATATCAGGTGCCTATGTAGCAGCTCTGGGGGTGGGGAAAACAGGTTTTATTTTTAAATAAAATAAATCTGTATGTGTATAGAATGACCCCATGTAATGTGTGTGTCTGATATAAGCAGCAGGTGTTAGATTAGAGAGAGGGGAACACAGGGAAATTTACACATATTTTTAAAGGACCACAAAGTCGCCATCTGTGCTTTGCACCATCAGTTAGAGGGTGAAAAATCATATGGAACATTTTCAAATGGGTCAAGAACTGACTTGGATATTGTCACTTCTGTTTAGCCCTTAAGATTGTCACACAAGAACTTGCATAAATAATAAGAATGGCGTAATTGTTATTATGGTTTTACACTACATTTATAGGCAGGCTAGGGTGCAGCAGTGGTAAGCAATCGGCTGCAAAGGTTTTATCAGTGCTGTGTTATAGGTTCTAATCACCAGCCTGGTGATAGGGGAGGGGAAGAGACACAGGGGAGGGAGAGGAAGAGAGACACAGTGGAGGGAGGGAGAGGAAGAGAGACACAGTGGAGGGAGGGAGAGGAAGAGAGACACAGTGGAGGGAGGGAGAGGAAGAGAGACACAGTGGAGAGAGGGAGAGGAAGAGAGACACAGTGGAGGGAGGGAGAGGAAGAGAGACACAGTGGAGGGAGGGAGAGGAAGAGAGACACAGTGGAGGGAGGGAGAGGAAGAGAGACACAGTGGAGGGAGAGGAAGAGAGACACAGTGGAGGGAGGGAGAGGAAGAGAGACACAGTGGAGGGAGGGAGAGGAAGAGAGACACAGTGGAGGGAGGGAGAGGAAGAGAGACACAGTGGAGGGAGGGAGAGGAAGAGAGACACAGTGGAGGGAGGGAGAGGAAGAGAGACACAGTGGAGGAAGAGAGACACAGTGGAGGGAGAGGAAGAGAGACACAGTGGAGGGAGAGAGACACAGTGGAGGGAGAGGAAGAGAGACACAGTGGAGGAAGAGAGACACAGTGGAGGGAGAGGAAGAGAGACACAGTGGAGGAAGAGAGACACAGTGGAGGGAGAGGAAGAGAGACACAGTGGAGGAAGAGACACAGTGGAGGGAGAGGAAGAGAGACACAGTGGAGGGAGGGAGAGGCAGAGAGACACAGTGGAGGGAGGGAGAGGCAGAGAGACACACACGAGGGAGAGGAGAGGCAGAGAGAGACACACACGAGGGAGAGGAGAGGCAGAGAGAGACACACACGAGGGAGAGGAGAGGCAGAGAGAGACACACAGGGGAGGGAGAGGAGAGGCAGAGAGAGACACACAGGGGAGGGAGAGGAGAGGCAGAGAGAGACACACAGGGGAGGGAGAGGAGAGGCAGAGAGAGACACACAGGGGAGGGAGAGGAGAGGCAGAGAGAGACACACAGGGGAGGGAGAGGAGAGGCAGAGAGAGACACACAGGGGAGGGAGAGGAGAGGCAGAGAGAGACACACAGGGGAGGGAGAGGAGAGGCAGAGAGAGAAACACAGGGGAGGGAGAGGAGAGGCAGAGAGAGACACACAGGGGATGGAGAGGAGAGGCAGAGAGAGAAACACAGGGGAGGGAGAGGAGAGGCAGAGAGAAACACAGGGGAGGGAGAGGAGAGGCAGAGAGAGACACAGGGGAGGGAGAGGAGAGGCAGAGAGAGAAACACAGGGGAGGGAGAGGAGAGGCAGAGAGAGAAACACAGGGGAGGGAGAGGAGAGGCAGAGAGAGAAACACAGGGGAGGGAGAGGAGAGGCAGAGAGAGAAACACAGGGGAGGGAGAGGAGAGGCAGAGAGAGAAACACAGGGGAGGGAGAGGAGAGGCAGAGAGAGAAACACAGGGGAGGGAGAGGAGAGGCAGAGAGAGAAACACAGGGGAGGGAGAGGAGAGGCAGAGAGAGAAACACAGGGGAGGGAGAGGAGAGGCAGAGAGAGAAACACAGGGGAGGGAGAGGAGAGGAAGATATATAACCTGATTCTAAGTTTGAGATACTTTTATCAGTACCTGTGTTCTGCTGTTGGAAATTTAAATCAAGAGAGTTATTTTTCTTTTAATATACTTTTTGTTGAAATCTATTGAAGACATATTTGTTTCCTGGATTATGAGTGCATCTGACGGAGGAGAATCAGTAGTTGATGCAAATATGTTTTTGCATGAAGCCATACGCTAATAAACATTAATAAACTTCTTCAATTTTTTTAGTTAACAGTCCTGGCAATCCCTGCTTTAATTGGCATAACAGTTGTAAGTCGTTTTGGCCAAAAGCAGGCAACTATAACATTGATTCAATCTGTGATGGCAGTTTGTGCAGCAAAGCATCATGGAATGTGTAGTCATTTTCTCTGTGCAACAGCATTTTATTAACAAGTGCTTAAAAGATGTGTTTTTATTTACTAAAACCATCCAAATAGTCTCGACATAGGTCTGCACCATGTACATCATGCACACAGTATGAGATGTACTAAGCAATCATAGATTGTCTCTCAGAAGCATTTCAAGACATGCTGTTGAGAAACAGTCTTTCATTGGCTAGTACATCTAGCACCAATAGACTGTGCACATGAGCTACCGGGGTCAGACCATTGTTGGCACTATTTGGAAGGTTTCATTAAGTAAAAACAAAGCTTTTAGGAACGTGTTAATATTCTTTTGTTTTTAATATACAAATAAACACTTGGGTTACTTTATTTTAATATTAAAAAGATGGAACTTTTTCTTTACATGATTCTAGTGATTTGTTTAATATTAGGCTCCGAAAGGAGAGGGTGATACCTGTTTCTGAAAGCACTAGTATTTAAAAAATGTGGATGTTAAAGGGACATGAAAAATTTCTGGATATCACTAGGAATACAGTATACCTGTATATCTACCAAGTATCATACAATTTGTACCTGTTTTGGTCTGCTCTCTGTAGCTCATGAATACACAGACTGTGATGTGCAATGTTTTAAATTAGCCAGTCAGCGACCTCTCTCAAATAGCGTGTTGCTGAATGTTGCCACTGATTGGTTACTATGTAATAATGCACCTCCTGTACTTTGAAGGCAACATGTAAGGACTTCCCAAGAAAATAAAATACAGAAACCTTCCATGTCCCTTTAAGAGCATCTCCTGTATAATGTATTAGTTCCGGACTTGCTCCTCAATGAATATTTTTTTAAACAGAATTTTCACAGTTATGAAGCAAGTGTGTCTAAATGTTGTTGTAATGCTTTAATTGTCCCTCTTAGAGGCACCGTGTAAACTTGTGTATTTATATATATATATATATATATATATATATATATATATATATATATATATATATATATATATACATACACATACATACATACACATACATACATACACATACATACATACACACAAAACAACAAAGTCAGAGGTGCTCATCAGAGAACGAACAAACCTTAATAGGTTAGTTCTATAGCCATGATAAGCCACTCTGAGAGCGGCCTCTTTTAGCCACTTGTGCCCTTCACAGGGAGAAATATCCTGTAGTATATCAATCTGGTCCCACTCACTAGAGTGGTCCAGGCCCGAAATATCAGGCAATTCTATCCTGAACAGGAGAAACAGCAAACCCCAGACGCTTTTCGGCCTTTATGGGCCTCGTCTTAGGGAGTTCAGCTTTATTATTAGTATTTATTAGACTTGGAGCCCGATTGGGCAATTGTAAGTTACTGGAGCCGTTGCGGGTTACGGCTTTGAAAACTTTTCGGTTGTCCAACTCGTAATTTACAGCCTCCCGAAGCCTTTGATCTTTCACAAGTATTACGATGGCTAAAATTGCAAATCACTATTCAATTGCTACAGTTTCTCCAAGCCCGCAATTGTTTTCACACCTGTAAATGGCAAATTTAGGAGAAAATCCTACAAGTGCTAGAGAGGACCCGCAAGGGGGTCCTGTCGTTGCACTGTAAATGCAAATACAAAATCACCACTGCACTGTAAGTGACGGGGAAATTGATGAAATACATTAGAATTAATTGCACAACATTTTCAAGCTCGCAAATCTGCAATCAAAAATAAAAAATGTTTATGTAATTTCGATCTCCGGTATCAATGAGTTAATACATATCAGGCCACCCACATGGGACATTCATTTTTTATTATTTTGTGTTTTGCGAGTCCCATCGCACATCGGACCCCCAAACGCTTATTGATTGACATGTAACCTCCATGTTTTACTGCCGTAATAATGACTGTCTCATTTGCTGTTTCGAAATGGGAGGTTACGGCCTTGCTTAATTGATAATGTTCCCGCCTTGAACTCCATGGTTTTACGGCTTTGGCGTTCGGCGCGTAACTTGCTAGCTTCTCCAATTGAATAGCATCGGAATTGGAGACGAACGGGAGCCTGCAACTCGCCCCCAGACATACAGCCTGTGTCCTTTGAGATGCGGGCTTGAATCAGGCCCTTAGTTTATACTACATTGGAAACCTCATATACTCCAGGCAAAAAACTTTGATTATTTAGTTCTTATTTAATAAAGATATTTTTTTATCAAAGGTAGATAAAAAGTGAAGGAGCCAACTATATATTTGTTTAGACTGATTTTAGCTGTGCATTTTATAGAGGTGTAATTATAGTATAAAATGAAAACTGGTGCCATTATCCCTGGATTTTTTTCCACGTCTAATTCTTTAGCAAGCTGAAGTGATGACTGTCATAATGTAACGGTGTCTCTTGTCATTCATCTTTTATGTCAGACTATGTTGCTTTCTTCCAGTGTAGTGGTAGACAGGGATATTGGATGACTTCCATGCAAAGACAAGCCTTTTTTTTTTCCCCTTTTAATTCAGGAACATATGTGTTGTTCAAAAATAAGCAGAATCACAAAAACATATATTTGTGCCCACAGTTATATCCTGCAGATAGTTACATCCTTCAAGCGCTTTCATTGTGATGCAAAATATGTCATTTGCATTTTTTTTACAACAGGTGTTTTCCTGCTGTTATTCTAAACAAGCGTTCCAGTTGTAAAAATCTCCATGAGTGTGCCTAAGATGGAAGTCAGTGGTAGCGAATATTTTCAGGGCTATTTTTTTGTGTTTGTGTTGAATAATTAAAATTAGTATTAGGCCAAATATGTTCGGGAGAAATAAGAACATTTTAATGATAAGCTAACATATGCAATTACATGTGGCCTTGGCCATCTCCATTGTTGACATATGACCGTTTGGGAGACCTTCATAAGACAACATCCAAGGCAATGGCTTATAACTGCAAATGGTAATTCAGAGTGATAAAGAGCTAATCTGAGTCTCACCTTCTTGAGAGTGTGTGTGTGTGTATATGTGTGTGTGTGTGTATATATATATATATATATATATATATATATATATATATATATATATATATATATATATATATATATATATATATATATATATATATATATATATATATATATATATATATATATATATATATATATATATATATACACATACATATATATATATACACATACATATATATATATATACACATACATATATATATATATACACATATATATATATACACATACATATATATATATACACATACATATATATATATACACATACATATATATATATACACATACATATATATATATACACATACATATATATATATACACATACATATATATATATACACATACATATATATATATACACATACATATATATATATACACATACATATATATATATATACACATACATATATATATATATATATATACATACATATATATATATATACACACATACATACATACATACATACATACATACATACATACAGTGGATATAAAAAGTCTACACACCCCTGTTAAAATGTCAGGTTTCTGTGCTGTAAAAAAATGAGACAAAGATAAATAATTTCAGAACTTTTTTC
Source organism: Discoglossus pictus (assembly GCA_027410445.1). NCBI lineage: Eukaryota > Metazoa > Chordata > Amphibia > Anura > Alytidae > Discoglossus > Discoglossus pictus. The sequence goes on along the minus strand of CM050173.1, from coordinate 17,188,801 downwards.
ACCTTTAATGTGACCTATAAACTGGACAACTCAATTGAAAAACAAACTGAAATCTTTTAGGTGGTGGGAGGAAAAAGAAAAATAATGTGGTTGCATAAGTCTGCACACCCTCTTATAACTGGGGATGTAGCTGTGTTCAGATTTAAGCAATCACATTCCAAATCATGTTAAATAGCAGTCAGCATACACCTGCCATCATTTAAAGTGCCTCTGATTAACCCCAAATAAAGTTCAGCTGCTCTAGTTGGTCTTTCCTGAAATTTTCTTAGTCACATCCCACAGTAAATCCATGGTCCACAGAGAGCTTCCAAAGCATCAGAGGGATCTCATTGTTAAAAGGTATCAGTCAGGAGAAGGGTACAAAAGAATTTCCAAGGCATTAGATATGCCATGGAGCACAGTGAAGACAGTCATCATCAAGTGGAGAAAATATGGCACAACAGTGACATTACCAAGAACTGGAGCTCCCTCCAAAATTGATGAAAAGACGAGAAGAAAACTGGTCTGGGAGGCTACCAAGAGGCCTACAGCAACATTAAAGGAGCTGCAGGAATATCTGGCAAGTACTGGCCGTATGGTACATCTGACAACAATCTCCCGTATTCTTCATTTGTCTGGGCTGGGCTATGTCATATGAGTGGCAAGACGAAAGCCTTTTCTTATGAAGAAAAACATCCAAGCCAGGCTACATTTTGCAAAAACACATCTGAAGTCTCCCAAAAGCATGTGGGAAAAGGTGTTATGGTCTAATGAAACCAAGGTTGTACTTTTTGGCCATAATTCCAAAAGATATGTTTGGCGCAAAAACAACACTGCACATCACCAAAAGAACACCATACCCACAGTGAAGCATGGTGGTGGCAGCATCATGCTTTGGGGCTGTTTTTCTTCAGATGGAACTGGGGTCTTAGTTAAGATAAAGAGAATTATGAACAGTTCCACATACCAGTCAATATTGGCACAAACCCTTCAGGCTTCTGCTAGAAAGCTGAACATGAAGAGGAACTTCATCTTTCAGCATGACAACGACCCAAAGCATACATCCAAATCATCAAAGGAATGGCTTCACCAGAAGAAGATTAAAGTTTTGGAATGGTCCAGCCAGAGCCCAGACCTGAATCCGATTGAAAATCTGTGGGGTGATCTGAAGAGGGCCGTGCACAGGAGATGCCCTCGCAATCTGACAGATTTGGAGTGTTTTTGCAAAGAAGAGTGGGCAAATCTTGCCAAGTCAAAATGTGCCATGCTGATAGACTCATACCCAAAAAGACTGAGTGCTGTAATAAAATCAAAAGGTGCTTCAACAAAGTATTAGTTTAAGGGTGTGCATACTTATGCAACCATATTATTTTATTTTTATATTTTTTCTTCCCTCTACCTAAAAGATTTCAGTTTGTTTTTCAATTGAGTTGTACAGTTTATAGGTCACATTAAAGGTGGAAAAAGTTCTGAAATGATTTATCTTTGTCTAATTTTTTTACAGAACAGAAACCTGACATTTTAACAGGGGTGTGTAGACTTTTTTTTTATCCACTGTATGTATCAAATAAAGAACTTTGAAGCAAAATCCTCAACCCCTCTCCTCGTCCTCAACCCCCCCTCCTGGTCCTCAACCCCCCCTCCTGGTCCTCAACCCCCCCCTCCTGGTCCTCAACCCCCCCTCCTCGTCCTCAACCCCCCCTCCTCGTCCTCAACCCCCCCTCCTCGTCCTCAACCCCCCCTCCTCGTCCTCAACCCCCCCTCCTGGTCCTCAACCCCCCCTCCTGGTCCTCAACCCCCCCTCCTCGTCCTCAACCCCCCCCCCCTCGTCCTCAACCCCCCCTCCTCGTCCTCAACCCCCCCCTCCTCGTCCTCAACCCCCCCTCCTCGTCCTCAACCCCCCCTCCTCGTCCTCAACCCCCCCCTCCTCGTCCTCAACCCCCCCCTCCTCGTCCTCAACCCCCCCCTCCTCGTCCTCAACCCCCCCCTCCTCGTCCTCAACCCCCCCCTCCTCGTCCTCACCCCCCCCCTCCTCGTCCTCAACCCCCCCCTCCTCGTCCTCAACCCCCCCTCCTCGTCCTCACCCCCCCCCCCCCCTCCGCATTCTAACCCCCCTCAAACCCCCCCTCCTCATCCTCAACCCCCCCCCTCCGCATTCTAACCCCCCTCAAACCCCCCCTCCTCATCCTCAACCCCCCTCCTCATCCTTCCAGAGCAGAAGCAGGTAAGTGAGTGGGAGGTATTTAGGGGGGTTTAGGTTGAGGAGGAGGGGGGGGGGTTAGAATGAGGAGGAGGGGGGGGGTTAGAATGAGGAGGAGGGGGGGGGGTTAGAATGAGGAGGAGGGGGGGGGTTAGAATGAGGAGGAGGGGGGGTTAGAATGAGGAGGAGGGGGGGGGTTAGAATGAGGAGGAGGGGGGGTTAGAATGAGGAGGAGGGGGTGGTTAGAATGAGGAGGAGGGGGGGTTAGAATGAGGAGGAGGAGGGGGGAGGGAATATCGGCGTATAGCACGCACACATCATTTGCCCCCTATTTTCAGGGAGAAAAAGTGCGGGTTATACGCCGATAACTACATTAGCATATATGTAAGCCAGGAGCTATATATTTGCATTGTTCAGTTGTTTCCGACTCTGTGACTTCATGGACTGTTTTACATTAGACACTTCTTTATGTCCATGGGCATGCTGAGCCACCTGGGTTTTCATTACAGAGATGCTGGAGTAGCTTGCCAGTTCCTTCTCTGCAGCATACAGCTCCATGTATTCCCAGGTGGTTCCTAGGTGCTTTGATGACTTAAAATTGTTAATGGGAAGATGATGAATAAACGCAAACCTTTACTTTTTTACTGTGGAAAGTTAGGAAGCAGCCATTATTTGTGAAAAGACAGCCATGTATATAAGGAGGAAATAGAGAAAGATATAAGGAGGTTGTACTTGACTACCATTGGTCTAGAACAGGGGTCGTCAACCTTTTAATACCTACCTCCCACTTTTGATGGTAAATGGTGATGTCCTTACACCGGTGCCTCAGTGACTCACTTTCCCCTCTAAATCATATGACCCTAGCTATATATCACCCTGTACTTACTAGATAGTGATCCGGTCCTGACTGCTGTCCATAGCTATATATCACCCTGTTCTTACTAGATAGTGATCCGGTCCTGACTGCTGTCCCTAGCTATATATCACCCTGTACTTACTAGATAGTGATCAGGTCCTGACTGCTGTCCCTAGCTATATATCACCCTGTACTTTCTAGATAGTGATCCGGTCCTGACTGCTGTCCCTAGCTATATATCACCCTGTACTTACTAGATAGTGATCCGGTCCTGACTGCTGTCCCTAGCTATATATCACCCTGTACTTGCTAGATAGTGATCCGGTCCTGACTGCTGTCCCTAGCTATATATCACCCTGTACTTACTAGATAGTGATCCGGTCCTGACTGCTGTCCCTAGCTATATATCACCCTGTACTTGCTAGATAGTGATCCGGTCCTGACTGCTGTCCCTAGCTATATATCACCCTGTACTTACTAGATAGTGATCAGGTCCTGACTGCTGTCCCTAGCTATATATCACCCTGTACTTGCTAGATAGTGATCCGGTCCTGACTGCTGTCCCTAGCTATATATCACCCTGTACTTGCTAGATAGTGATCCGGTCCTGACTGCTGTCCCTAGCTATATATCACCCTGTACTTGCTAGATAGTGATCCGGTCCTGACTGCTGTCCCTAGCTATATATCACCCTGTACTTTCTAGATAGAGATCCGGTCCTGACTGCTGTCCCTAGCTATATATCACCCTGTACTTACTAGATAGTGATCCGGTCCTGACTGCTGTCCCTAGCTATATATCACCCTGTACTTGCTAGATAGTGATCCGGTCCTGACTGCTGTCCCTAGCTATATATCACCCTGTACTTACTAGATAGTGATCCGGTCCTGACTGCTGTCCCTAGCTATATATCACCCTGTACTTGCTAGATAGTGATCCGGTCCTGACTGCTGTCCCTAGCTATATATCACCCTGTACTTGCTAGATAGTGATCCGGTCCTGACTGCTGTCCCTAGCTATATATCACCCTGTACTTGCTAGATAGTGATCCGGTCCTGACTGCTGTCCCTAGCTATATATCACCCTGTACTTACTAGATAGTGATCCGGTCCTGACTGCTGTCCCTAGCTATATATCACCCTGTACTTGCTAGATAGTGATCCGGTCCTGACTGCTGTCCCTAGCTATATATCACCCTGTACTTGCTAGATAGTGATCCGGTCCTGACTGCTGTCCCTAGCTATATATCACCCTGTACTTGCTAGATAGTGATCCGGTCCTGACTGCTGTCCCTAGGCTCTCTCACCAACTCTCCAACCAGCCAACCGTGGTCTCCTGCATGTGACGTCACTTGTCAGCGATGCTACCTAGCGATTACCCCGCCGCCCACCATTAAAGCTTGAAGCGCCCACTAGTGCGCAGTAGGGACCTGGTTGACTACCACTGGTATTGAATATATGTATCTTGTTTAATATCTTCCCATGGCTAAAGTTGGCTGCTTGTGTAACTTTTTGTAGTTAACCAGGTTTGGTTCTTGTGTACTTACAAGATCATGAAGCTCTTTCCTTTTCTTCGGTTTACACTTGAAATCTCATAATATCCTTCACTTGCAAATTTAATAACTGATAAGCCGTAAGTTAATTAGTGTAGGACATACTAATGAGGATATTGTGTAACCTTAGTATGTAAAAGTGAGGCTTTATAGATGTGTAATCATTTGTCAATTCCTTGAGTGGGTTATTTGTTTTATTCCTAACAAGTATTGTTAAAGAAAGATTAGAAAATCCAGAATGCCTATTAGTGAAGATATTGCATTAAAATACATTAAAACATGGATTGTATTTATGAGCTTGGGTAACCCAAACCTAAAGAAACAAAATGAGGTCTGTTAATTAGTGTAGAAGACAGCTTCTTGAATTAATATGTGGCGTTAATTAACAGGAAGGCTGATGTTGCGTTGTAATTACCACCAATATTTTTGGCATACTGAGTGACTGAAGGTGAATACTGTACACAATAATTTACTAATCACATCAATGTTGTCTTCCTTTTTTTTCCTAGGAAAATGGACCGTCTTTTGAGACTTGGAGGAGGTATGCCTGGACTTGGTCAGGTTAGTATGATTTTCTTAAATGTATGTTTCTTATAAAGCTTCTGTGCACAGTATGCATAAAAAAAGTTTCCAACCTACACTATCAATTAAGGGACAAATAACTCCCAACCCATCTAAGTGAAACTGTCCATTATAAAACAGCATCTCATTGCATGGTGATGCAGTAATCCTAGCCTCCAAGATTCCTGACAAGAAATACATACTCTAAGAAATGGGGATGTATTAGAAAACGGCAATGGGAATCCTCCAGATATAATATATATAATAATAAGGTTATTCACAATACACTTTGTTTATGTAATAGTTTAAATTTCTCTGACTATTAAAGCACCACGTACTCATTGCTCATACTATAAGGTTTCATTTATTTATGTAGTTTCAGATTAGCAATAAAAGATGCTAACACACTAAACTTACATATCATAATTAGGAGGTGGGGAGGATCTGTCAGAAAAAAACTGACTGGTCAGAAAAAAATAAGTTAGGACAGCTTCTGGCAGGTCATTTTTCACCCCCAGGAGACTTGAGTGGATACAACCATATATCCTAGAAGCTGCATGCTAACACCAAATTTACAATTTAAAAACGTTGATTTTTCTTTAAAATATTGATTTAATTGTGTATATATAGAAACAAAATCTATTGTATGACCACTAAAGTGTCCTTTAATACACTGTACAGTAGTAATATTTTATCTGAACTACAATTCATGTGCTGGGATCTGATGGTGTATTTAGTATTATTATTACTTTTTCCTGATGTTCCAGATCCTCGTTTGCTCCAGACCTCTTAACACTTCCTGGTTCCGGTGGCTTTAGGGTCCCATATGCTCCAATCGGAGCAAGAAGGACAATCTGGCAGCAGATTGAAAAGGATTGTTTTGCTAAATTGTCTCTGCAGTTTACCCCAAAATAAGAAAGTGCTTTGTTTTCACAAAGGCAGCTCGTTCCTTCCCTGTCTGTCACTCTCTCTACAGATGGGAGAACATGGCAGTAGAACCTAGTAGTTTTGCCATGGAGCCATGAGCAGAGAGAATATTGGAACAGATACATTTCATGGGGGATGGTTAGAGAGAATATATCCTTCCATTTTTATATCCACTGCACAGTCTATACTCTCATTCATTAGCTTTCATGTTCTGGAGATCCTAACATGCAAACTTTATTTTATTTCATTTTTTTTTTTTAAAGCAACAAAGGTTATTGCACAATTAAACAGTACACATAAATATTAGTGTTAGATTACAGAGCTTGAAAGTCAGTTATTTTAAGCATAGTACATAGGATCAGTACCTCCCTCTATGTTTTCTTAATTTACTGTGTTGATAAAGAAGATAAGCATGCCCACTTGTTGTGCGTGTACTTATATGTGTTTGTGTGTGTCTGTGGATAGGATGCCCAGCTTGTGTATAATCCAACCTTGGCTTTACATAAAAGCTGTGTAATGCAGCAGGCATACGCTTAAAGGAAGACCGGTTTGAAATGGTTTATGGATTGAAGAAAGAAGCATTTGTTGGCACATTTGCATGTCCCTGCTCAGCTTCCCAGAATGCAGTGTAATAACTTTTTTCTCTGCATTCTGAGCTGGAAACAGTTTTTTTTTTTTTTTTAACTTGTTTTAGGCCTTCAAATGTGAACACATGTATTTTTCTTGGAACTCTGAGCTGGAAGCAGGTTTTTTAACTTGCTTTAGACATTCAAATGTGGACACAGATGTACTTTTTATTTACTGTACTACTGTACGGTGGAGGGCTTCTATCGCTCTTTTGCCCACCATATTATAAATGATTGTTGTGGTGAACTACCTACTCATAATTTCCACAACACAGGCTGAGATCCCGCTCCATGCTGATGATAGCCAGTAAGCTTGAAACAGCTGTACATGGATTGGATACTCAGCCTGTGTTTATTCCAACCTTGGCTTTGCATTAAAGCTGTGTAATACAGCATGCATAAGCTTAAAGGAAGCCATGTTTGATAATGGCTAAGGAATGAAGAGTGAGGCATTTGTGGCCATGTTTGTGTGTCCCAGCTCAACTTCCCAGAATGCAGTGTAATAACTGTTTTTCTCGGAATTCTGAGCTGGAAGCGGGTTTTATAACTTGCTTTAGACATTCAAATGTGGACACAGATGTACTTTTTATTTACTATATATATATATATGCTATATTGCTCGCATACACCAAGACATAGCAAAAACATCTCTGAGATTTGGATCATTTCTCCTTCGGGGCATTCTCATCTTCTTAGTGACTCTCACTTAGTGACCCTTCTTTATTGACCTTTTGATAAGGAGTGAGAGGAAGGTTATGTATTTATTCTTAAAACAGAGGACTTTCAAACTCAATTATTATTAACACTTTATCTTGTAATATTTTTGTATATATATTATACACACACAAAAGCTGGTTGCAATTCTATTTATAGGTCTCCTTTTCTTTTCCTTAATAACTTGGACTTTTGCTCTGTCACTTTAATATCCTCTCACATAAATAAATAAATAATTTCTAACTAAAAAGAATTACACATGTTAAAATTAGTCTATTAAAGTATATTAAGTGCTCTGTGAGTTTCAAAGATGGCCCCAATGCACATCCAATGAAAAGTCAAAGAGAGTTTGGAGCTCTAAAGTAACATGGGGATTACCTTCTGAAATGTCAGGGAGCAAATAGGATTTAATGACTGCCTTCCTCTTGTCATGTCACCCACTTAATGGATTGTGAATCTAGGCTCAACAGGTACCACACATCTTTGGGATAGTACCTTGCTGAACTCCACTGCCATATTTCCTCTTAACTGCATGGTTCAGGACCACTAGCATCTCCCACCATACACTGATGACCTCCTCGGGCAAGCAGAGGGAGATTATAGGTGACAGTTTTGGGAGGGCTTCAGTTCCTTACTGTTACATGTATTGTGGGATGATTGTTGCGTGTTGCAGGCACTCAGACATGGATTGTGAGTCAGAAGTCAACATCATACAGTCCATTGTCGAAGAGCTCTGTACAAACTATTCATAGTTCTTTTGAATTAAATACAAACAAACTTGCAGACTAAGGACTACAGAGGGAGATGATCACTCCACCCCTGTCACACACTTTCTAAATATGGTTCACAACGGCGATTAAAAACCTTTTACAAATCCAGAATAGTAGGGGAACTTATAATAAGGCTGCTTTTTGGTAATATAGTACACCTATTAGATTAAGAGTGTTAATATCATGGACTCCACAATGGAGGGGTACTAGTATTCCCACCCCGTAGAGGTGTGTATTTAATTAAAGAGCCATCCAGTTCTTATATAAGTCTGATGGTATCTAGGTCACTAGAAAGATGCCTTGCATAGTGCCGAGAGGTGAGTGGTACCTACCACTGTGAATCACATATAAATATTAAGAGACTGCTCATGCCTGTGCAATAGTGGGAGGAGGATCAGCTGCAAAGAAGGGTCTGAAAATATATCAACAAGGAAGATTTTCCACACTGGCTCCTATTAATCAGAGCCACACAATCTATAATAGTTCCACTCACTTCTAGGCACTATGCAAGGATCTTTCTAGTGTCCTAGTTACTAAGTCTGATGGTAAAGGGCCACCATATAAGAACTGGATGGCTCTTTAATTAAATACTCACCTCTACGGGGTGGTAATTCTAGTACCCCTCCATTGTGGAGTCCATGATAGTAACACTCTTAATCTAATAGGTGTACTATATTGCCAACACATCAGCCTTATTTTAAGTGCCCCTACTATCCTGGATTATTAAAAGTTTAAATTTAATCACCGTTGTGAACATAACATAATAACGTTGTGGTAAACACCTTTTGGGGAAATTAGCAACCCTTATTATACCATAAAAAAATCGAAGTAACTATCCCACTTTTGTGTACATTAAAATTTCCTTGCCCTTGTGGTGATGGTATAAGCATTTTATATGAGTGTCTGGATTAAACACAAATTCCCAGATTCAGAACGCTCATTTTCAGTTATAGATGAAAAAAACAACAACTTTTTAACATGATTAAAACAAACTTTCCAATACAAAGTACATGATTTGGGACTGACATTTCTTCCTTGTCTAGCTGTAAATTGCGTTTTATTTCTTTTTATTCATTTATTTCAAAATATGGAAAATAACTGACCACAGTAGTCCTTTAAATATCCTCCTTGACAAATGTTATGGCACCTTGTGTAGACTCATAAGAGGGCCTAGCTCAAGTATAACATCATCCGTTTACTCAACACAATCCAATGTATGATAATGCCTGAGTTGTGTTGTCTGTGGTTTTTTAAATAACTTAAGGCTCACATTATAGTGTCTGAGTACATCTGGTTTCTTAAAGGGACACTTAATTCAGTGCAATTCGGACCACATCACTGTGAAGAGCTCATAAAAGCATTTTGGAATACTTTTTTGAATTTTTTTAAATACATGCATTTTTGTTTCACGGAGAGATCAAATCGGATAAAATCTGTGTTTACATGTACCATTCACTGCCCTTTGCCAGATTCATATCTGCTACATTACTGCAACTAATCAGATTGCAGGGATGTGTGTCCCATTCAAGTCAATAGTAAGGTTTTATAAGACTGCTTATATTTCAAGTTTGATGGCAATAGAACTAATTGGTTTATTCTCATACTGCAGTAAATTCAGATTTCTGCTCTCTTGCCTCACAGGAATGTGTGCAGGGCAGTTATCTGTTTTCCTGCTCAGTGGGTACTCTGTCCTTGCAGTGATCCTAGCAAACAAAAAATATAACTTTTACCACATATATCTGTGCAGGCAGGGAATGCTGGACTCGTCAAAACTGGAAAGCTAAGGTCAGTGCAGTTTAACCGGAGTCCAATGGATGCTATGATATCAATCATAGTCTTGTCCCACCTCGTGCAACCCTCCGCAATTGGGTATTGCTCATGCAACAGCCAGGAGGCAGGACATATAGGATATAATCACAGATTTTACATCCTATATATGATAAGATTTAAACCTTGATCTATTGTTTATAACAGATACAAAATATTATTTTAACATACAATCTTGTGCTTTTCCACATCACGAAGAGCACTTATAATGGGTTCAGTGGCCCTTTATAATCTACACTGCCCAGTTACACGTGGCATACGTCATTGGACCCCTGACTTAAGCAGATGCTTCCATTGCTATAGGCCTTAAACAAGTTCAATAGCTTTCCCACCTTGCTTCAGAAAGCTGACCTGCATTAGAGGTTCTCAATGCGCATTTTAATGATGTCATAATTAAGTGTTACCAGCATTATAAAAAAAAATACAAACTTCTTTAATTCCAGCTTTTGTCATCTGTCTTCTTGAAATGTGAGAAAATGTGCCTGAAAGGTCGACATATGTGCATCACGACTGATTCCATGTAAAAATTAGCAAAATGGTAATTTCTTTGTGCAACATTTTGCAACTGAATATTAAGGAAAATATCACAATAACTCTTGTTGATGTAATGCACCACATTAGCTATATGACATTGTGCAGAGTCCTTGTCCTGTTTATTAGATATGTCTTTACATAACAAATTAATGATTGTGTTTTCATGCATTTTTAGCCAAGCATCTGGTAATTAGATGGTATTCAGGCCGAGGAGGATTAGTTTTGCACTATCAGGGTGAGATCTCATTAAGACGTGAATGTGCTGATGCAAACAATATTGCACAAATTATCCTATTGGTCAGCGAGTTCCTCCTCTTAGAAACAATACAGTTTAATGAATAATGTTTATATTTTTAAAAGGCTCAGACGCCTATATATCTCAAATGTTCTGTTTGGAAGAACTACACTTAAAAATAGGCTACATATTTAGAAAGTGAAAAAAAATCTGTGATTATAATGTGTATTTTTTTAAAAATCTTTTGCCTGCAATTCATGCTTTATGGACTTCAACATTTTTGGTTTCTTTTGATCAACTTCATGAGATGGGAGAAGACTTTTAATGCACAGAAAATGTTTGTCTGCCCCATGGGAATGTGGCATGTAAAATTGTCGTCACTGTTAGTAAAAATAGTAATACCAAGTTCATTAGGTTTACAGTGAAACGCTCTCCAAAGAAAGTAACAGAATTTGTTGAGAAATAATAATGGATCTTTGCAATAAAATAATTGTATGTAAAAGCAAAATAAAAGTTAAATACAAATTTTGGGGATTCTTTTTCTAGATTATTTTGCTCATTATCCATAGGGACGGCTGTCAATCCCGTCCTATGTATTAATGTAAATGTTCTATACTATAGATCCGTTATTTTTATATTAAAATAATGTAATGTTTAAAAAAAAGGTAGAACTTTTTTGTGCTTAAGTGGCCCTTTTTTATATGTATTATTTATAGATAATGGAGAGTGCCTTCATATACATGTTGATTGTTGTAATGTTAATGTTACATTTATTTCTTGTTTCTGTGATTTTTGATCTACAATTTGGGTGCTGTTTCCTGTCTTTGTTGCCAGCGTCTAACAGTCCCGGAGGCACAGATGTGCAAACTATTGTGTAACTAGGACCAAAACATACTATCTTAAAGATACCAAGTATGTTATTTATATATATATATATATATATATATATATATATATGTGTGTATGTACAGTGGATATAAAAAGTCTACACACCCCTGTTAAAATGTCAGGTTTCTGTGCTGTAAAAAAATGCGACAAAGTTAAATTATTTCTCAAATTTTTCCACCTCTAATGTGACCTATAAACTGTACAACTCAATTGAAAAACAAACTGAAATCTTTTAGGTGGAGGGAAGAAAAAGAAAAAAGAAAAATAATGTGGTTGCATAAGTCTGCAAACCCTCTTATAACTGGGGATGTAGCTGTGTTCAGAATTAACCAATCACATTCCAAATCATGTTAAATAAGAGTCAGCATACACCTGCCATCATTTAAAGTGCCTCTGTTTAACCCCAAATAAAGTTCAGTTGCTCTAGTGGGCCTTTCCTGAAATGTTCTTCGTCTCATCCCACAGCAAAAGCCATGGCCCACAGAGAGCTACCAAAGCATACCTTCTATTCTGTTTTTTCTATCGGATTTGTAAACAACTGTGAGACAAATATTTCCCAAGACTATTTTTATGTTTCAACAATTCATGTTAAATTAATCCGTTTTACTTATTGAGAAGTAGTATTAAACCTTGACCAAACACCTCTCCCGAGCAGTGAAAAGTTGTTACTTTTGCTGAATTTTGTTCCAACTCTGTTAAAGATTCCTAGCACATTTGGAGAATTGTAATGTCAGTCAGTGCCAGTTGTTTGTTAAAGTTTAATTTTATATAGTATAGAAACATAATCCAACATAATAAAAACTAAGATTTGTGTTGCCCCCTCTCCCTTCTTTGTATGTGATCCGATCCTGTTATATGTTGGTGCCCATGAAAGCTTTACATAGATGTCCAAGACATTGTGTCAAAAAAATACACACATTTACTTGCCTTTAATAGTATCTGTATACTTTTTTTTCAGTTTCTGTGTAATACTTCTGTAACTGTAATCTCTTTTCAGAAGCTAGAAAGTTAATAAAAAAAATAAAATTATATATATATGTGTATATGTATATATGTAACGGAGTTGGAACACGAAGTCCAGTATCTCCGCTGGTATACGGTAAAATATCCAAGAAGCACTGCAGTCTCACCAGCCCCAACCTCCCATATTGGACGACACTCAATTGGGAGTCAAAGAATACTGTCTTTATCTTGTTATGCAGAAATATATATACACATCTCTTTCCGCAGCCAATACACATGCCCATATTTGGCCACACAATACACATAGAGAGACAATAGGTGTGGTCACACCTCCCTGAGGCTACCTGGCTACTTTGATACAATCAGACATTGATCAGATTATCCTTCTCTTTGTTCTTATGTCTCATAATGAAAACCCTTTATACAATAGACTTCCTTATGTTATGAGGAGTCTCTGTAATAGGATTATCTATTAGCCTAGTAGCTGTAATATTCTGAGCCAATATATTCTGTAGAACCTAAAACAACATATCTACAGTATGGCAATGTGATCATATTTTAAACATAATAAATAACCATAAAACAGGGTAAAACAGTGATGGGTTCCGTTACAATAGATATATATATATATATATATATATATATTATTAATTAATATTATTACTGATGAGTAAATTATTAAAGTTAATAGTGCAATACAATAGGGCATTAATATTTAGTTTTGCCAGAGCCATATCACGAACATTTTCCTAGTGTTTCTGAATAAATGAGTAAAGATAAGCCTGACCTGGTTACAATGATCATGACTTGCTCTTTGATTATGAGCAGTAGTAAACATGCATGGCAATAGCCATTACCGAAATATAAAGTACTTGCCAATTATCCATCAAGTTCTCCCATCTGTGAATGTATTTTATCAGATGGGATAGTTGGGACACTTCCAGATTAGGGCATCATAGATGGCATTCAAACCTTATCACTTGGAGTCTGAATTCCCAGGCATGGGACTGGTTATTAAAAAAAACTGTTTGCTACAGCTTTTGAGAACACAGTCATAATATATATGAAGACCTGTAAGACCTGCCAGTTGTATGAAACCGCGCTCTCATCTGCTCCTGACTAAGCAAATATTACTTGTCACATTTGAGGCAAAAATAACTGTTGTTTTTTTTTGATCGGGGTATAAATCCCTTTGTGAGCTGTCATGTTAACTAAAGTTATATCATTTACACAGTACTGGTAATTAAATAAGTAAAATAAGTCTTCTGATATTCCATAAAATATAGACCCTTCAGCTATAGCGGATTGTTAGAAGGTGGGAATTAAAGGGTTACAATTTTGTCTATATATTTGTGTTGTGTATTCATATTTGTATTTATGTATTCTTTTATTTATTTGAGGCAAGCTCATACTGTATTTAAGGCCATTTTATTAGATTTACATTTTTCTATAAGACATCACTGCCTCTGAGAAAGTCACGTAACAGTGATGAAAAGAGCCTTTAGAATGCTAGTGGGATTTAATTTTCTTGACCCAAATTCACATCACACATTTTTAGGGGGTTGTGAGGCTCCCTGTTGACTTTCTTATATTTTCAACATTTAGCGGAATACAAACTGTCCTATGATCCCTTTGATTGTTTGTATGTGCTTTTGGGGCTACTACCATCCCACAATATTAGTCTTTCATTTTTGTTTTTAATGGGAGCCAGATTTAGTTTTTCTGGGTATAATTGGGAAATAGTGCATTAGAGCACACTAGCGTGTAGCAGTCAGATCAAGATTTTTTTTTTTCATTTTTTAAATTCCCTTCACCCGTAAATTAATTATCTCACTTGAAATACATAGTTTGTCAGTAAATGCAAGGGTCAGAATTATGTCAGAATTAGCACCCAAAATTGTATGTGTGTATGTATATGTATATATATATATATATATATATATATATATATGTATATATATATATATATATATATATATATATATATATATATATATATATATATATATATATATATAAAGATTGCACTTTTATAGAGAGCGCATTAGAGCATCTGTTGTAGTCCATGCGCATTTCATGATATGTGTTAACCTCTTGAGTACTGGGTTTTATGTTACTTTGGAAATTGTATAATGATACAAACTATTTTTAAATTGCACATTTGTGCCTCTGGCACTGTTCAGCATTGGATTCGAATGCACTTACATGCTTTTTTTGTATGTTTTTTTTTTTTTGTTGTACTTTATTGTCTCTGTAAATGCTGCTTTTAAAACCACTTGTAGCTGCTCTTCTTTGCACATAATTATTTTTCCTTATACAGTAGACTCTTGTTAACTGGAACTCAAGCAACCAGAACACTCGAGCAACCAGAAAAAAAAATTGAATACTGTACTTTAACTAAAAAAATTAATTTACTAGGCTCAACAAATGCCGAGAGCCAGATTGTCATGCCTCAAAATGCTTACAGGCTTAGATGTCATCCACTGTACATCTCTGCAATTAATTTTTACCTGGAAACAGGCATGAGTGACTGAGAAAGTACAGTGTTGGCATTACATTCCCCGGGTTCAGCACCACACTCTCTAGCCGAATGTACCTGTGTCTAAGTAAGGAGTGAAAGCTGCTGCTAGAACAGCCCTCACTGACAAATATACGTAGCAGAGCATCCTATGTGCAGCTAATCTAGGCCTCTTTTATAGTAACTCAAGCAACCAGAAATTACATTTATCCGGCATATACCAATCCCCGGATAACTGCGAGCCTACTGTATTAAAGTCCTACACATTTTGCATGAAAAAAAGGTCAATTGAATAGCTAAATAAAATTACTGACTAGTTTTTTTTAGTGATGTAACTTGATGAAATAGGGAATTTAATAGGGCCCTTAGAGAGTAGTAGGTAAAGCGTAGTAGATCCTGTATAGATACACTAATGTAATGCTTAAAATACCTTTGCAGTTAGTTATTTAAATATATTTTTTTCTGTAATAGCCAAGACCTTTTCCTTTCACTTTTAAGGTCCACTTTATAGTGCATTTATAATGGGCTCTCTAAAGAATAGTTAGTTAAATTATTACATTTTACTCTAATTTTAATTTTTTTTTTTTAAATGTAATTACAATTTTGCCCCCGGGTAGTATGAGCTCCTTATCTCTCCAGCCCCTTAAATATATTGTTCCCAGGGTAGGAGCCGCTCCCAAGGGGAAAGCTCTCCAAAATGGCATACCCTACTTCCAGTATGATAGTATTTGTGTAGATTGCTAGCAGCCCAAGCTCATTTTTGTTTATACTGATCTCAATATGTTTTACGTTTGGTAAACTCCCCCCAAAGGTCCCACTCCAGGGACAATGTTATCTAAGCTTACACACTCAAATTTAGAGGGTTTTTATTAAAAATATGCACTAGAAATTGTTTGTCCTTTATGGTGAGATTTTGAACCTATGTAGGATTCTGTACAGTGAATACCTTACCGATAACGGGGTTTGTTCAACTCAAATTCCAATCCAATTTTTCATCTCACAGGTTTAAACCTGTTGCTCGATCTTTCAACATAATTCTGATCCATTCACTTTCATCAACACATTGGTTGTGGAAATGTGAACATTTTCTTAGCAGAATGTATCAGGGCACTTTTTCAGTACTATTCTGCTAAATGGAATTGACGTTTCAGAAATGGAAAAAAAAAGTCCTGGCCTTCTATTCTCCATAAAGCAAAATGGCATTTATTATCTGTGAAATTCTTATTGAATTGTCAGTGAAATGCAACTTAGGAGTTGGCTATTTAATTAGTCAGACAGTATTTATATAATAAAAATACACCCCCTTTCTGGATTCCTACCTTGTTGTGGTGAAGGATATTATGTACCTTAATGAAGCTGTGAGCTGTACCATGTACAGTCACCCAAGATGGGCAGTAGCATAGTGGAGAAATCAGACAAACTGTAACCCATTGGAAAAGGAACTGGCAACCCACTCCAGTATCTTTACCAAGATAACTTTATGTATAAGCAGATGTGTCTTGGGTGTTGTGGTCACAAAAGGACAAACATGACTAAATAGCAACAACCAGTATATATATATATATATATATATATATATATATATATATATATATATATATATATATATATATATATATATATATATTTATATATATATAGTGGTGAACTACCTACCCATAAGGTCCACAACACAAGCTGAGATCCCACTCCACGCGGATGATAGCCAGTAAGCTTGAAGCGGTTGTATGTGGATAGGATTCCAAGCTTGTGTATAATACAACCTTGGCTTTGCTTAAAGGCTGTGTAATTCAGCGGGCATAAGCGTAAAGTAAGCCATGTTTAAAATAGTTAATGGATTGAAGAGCAGAGCAAGGCATTTGAGGGCATATTTGCATGTTCCTGCTCAATTTCCCAGAATGCAGTGTAATAGCTGTATTTCTCGGAATTTTGAGCTGGAAACTGTTTTTTTTTTTAAACTTGTTTTTCGATATTTAAATGTGAACACAGATGTACTATTTATTTTATATATATATATATATATATATATATATATATATATATATATATATATATATAATTAGATCTAGAATTTTAAAAGACATGGTTAAAAGAATTTGTGAATCCTTGTAGTATTATCACCTATAATAGTTATCCGATGGGGTAACGCCTGCAAGATGCGCATTCGCTGAGCGGGGGTAGAAGTGAATGGGGAGAGAAAGGGAGGAGAGGAAGGGGGGAAATAGATGGAGAAAGGTGAAAGCGGAGGGGGGGGGAGCAGCGAGAGAGATCGCGAGACAGCTCAGATAATTGAACATAACATATGACACAGTCTTTGACGGGCAAGTTACTACTGTAGTTATTCATATTTGAAAGGATATCATTGGAGGATTTACAAATAAAGTGGGGAACAAAACATTAAGTCCATAGTTTAATACAGATTAGCAGAAAAAATATAACATTTTGGTAATAATTAAAATTTACCAAGATCTTAACGTGTACACAACTTGGATTGAATCCATCATTTACAGTGAATACAGTAAGTTACAATTATTAGGGAGTGATATAATTTTACATCACCAGTACAAATGCGCTTTTAGGCAACATTATCTTAATGATTTTTGTGTTATTTTGCAATAATATTCATCATTCATCCCCCCCTGAAATTCTAATAATTAATTATTGTGATTTGGGGGGGGAAATCCCAGTAAACCCTGCTCCTTTTTTAGATGGAGGTCGCCTGAACATGAACAGCTGCTTTTACAAATCTGCTTTTTTTTTGAGAATAGAAAGATAGGCATAGAAACAATTAAGACAAAGTACTGTCTTTTAAATGAAAATACACTTCAGAACTGAAAATAACCTTTCCCCTAACATTGTTAGTTTCATGTTAAGGTTACATTAAAAGCGCTGGTAATTGGTGTTACAATCGCGTACAATCCTTCTGGCTGGGAAAAAATGGGATTTATTTGTTCTCGTTATCCTATGACCTGAGAAACTACATTCACAAGAGAGCCACTTATGACATCATTAAGGTCATTAGGTAGTTTTTAAAAATATGTTGCACCTTTTTTCCTCCTGTGACTCGAAAATCAAATTAAACTTATCATTAAGCATGTGTTTACAGCATTTTGTATTTAATATATATGAAGATGCACAAGGAAGAAGTGTCTGGGGCTCTGCAATCTATACAAGTCCTAAACAGATGCTTTGGTCAGTTTGTCCACATGCTGCTTTGCATAGGGTGTTAATTACCTCAAAGACATGTTAATGGCCTCTGGCTAGCTTTCATTTTTTTTTCCAGAATGTAAGTCAATGGTTAACTTTTTTTTTTTTCTGTTTTCTTCAGATATTTTCATTGTCTGTAAATAAACCCCAAAATATTTCACACAAAGGAAAAACGGAGACCTGTCAACTTAAGCCATTAATAAGAAAATTAAGAGTAAAGTTATGCGTATTGTAGCAATTTTTTTAGAATGTCGACAAGTTTAGTCAATTTATTCTTTTTTTTTCTTCTTTTTTTATATTTTAAGAGGCAAAAAAAAAATTAAAACCAATAATCCACAACCAGACAAAACATTTAGCATATATGAAGAGTTTTATATAGATTTTAGTCTCTTACAATAGGTTAAAAAATAGAATAAATATATATATCTTCAGGCTTATACATATTTACTGATTGTGTATAATGTAGCTTACTAGACTGGTTAGAGTTGTGTTTAGAAGACTTGAATTTGTGATCAATACAGAACGCTATTCAGATAACATTCAAAAATCTTTGTTTTTATGTGTCTCTTCTGAATAAGGAATAGTATTTTCTACATTTTATTTTTTAGTTATGTGATGATGAGATATATATATATATATATATATATATATATATATATATATATATATATTTATATTTTATATACGATATATATATATTTATATTTTATATACGATATATATATATAATCTTTATATTTTATATATATTAATTAAACAAAGAAGTCTTCTTTTACGGGGCTGAAATATTTTTTTTTTTTTGTTTGTTTTTTTAAGCTAGGTTTATATATAAATATTTATTTAAATATATATAATTATCCATAAACCTAGCTTAAAAAAATACGTTCCAGACCCGTAAAAGAATACTTCTTTTTTTAATAAGATAGATTGATATAATCATACTTCTAAAGATATTATTTCCTCTTGTTGGACCGTCTCACAACTCCCACACCACAACAAAGCAAATATCATGTTGTTTGGCTGCAGTTTACCACATATTGGCCTTCCATATTTTAGTATTGTATGGTTGTCCTCCAATTTTTAGAAAGTCTGTTTAGCATGTAGGTGGAGTGTGTCCTACCACTCATATGTTGTTTAGCCAATATATAACATTTTTTATCTATTTTAATTTTTTTTAACTTTTCCGCTGTTCACCCACAATCTTACCATAATATTAAGCATAAACTTTATATATTTTTGCTTTTCTTTTTATTGACTGACTTTGTTCCAATTATGATTTTTTTTTTCTTGCTGATTTATTCCTAAATTCAACAAGTTGGATGCGTGCAGTTATTGATCTGCTTACACCAAACTCTGCACATGGGTTTGTCAAGTAAAAAGTTAGGTATATATTCAACAGTTGTATATTCAGAATTTGGAGACTAAAAAATGGTGGCACTACAGCAACAAATCCATCAACATATGGAAGAGTAAGGTGATGTCGCTAATGTAAACTTATAATGCACATTCGCTTATAATGGGCAAGGGTAAAAACGGAAGAGCATTATCAGGATCTAGAAGGTTACTGTGCATGAGCTCTCACAAAAAAATATTGTGTTAATCAATAGTCTGCATTTTATGAAGAATACATATTTGTTAAATTGCTTCTATAACAAGGATTACTTTCTCTTGATAGCATAGTACTAATGTCAACTTCTGCACATTGTTATGGCTCTTCTGCATTAGTGTTAGTTTCATTGAGTGTCTAAGATGTATTGCAAGATAAGTACACACAAAGTTATTATAGAAATATCATTAATTTCAAGGGGCCTTTTTTAAAGACTTGCAAGATAAAAATCCCATTCATCAAGGGTTAAGTCAGCAGGAAAGAATTCATTTCCACTTTAATGACCTAGCCTTGCTGGGCTTGGACAATGGGGAACATGCTTCTGACTTGTACTCCTATTGCCAATTAACACCTCCTATAACAGGTTGCCTCGGCTAGTCACTGAAGCAGATGCAGTAGCTATAGTTTACATGCAGCTTGTTATTCACACTACTTGTTTAATGCTCACAAAATTAAAGCATTAAAAGGTTCCTTCTTGGCTTGCCAAAAGCGAAATAAACAATTTCAGTAAGCAGATGTATATACCTGATATTTGTCGCGGTCCTTCATTTTCTATCGGAAAATCGTAAATTCCAGATATTTTTAATTGCATCAAATATTACCTTTGGTGTCCATAAGGGCGAGAAACCCAGAAGTCGTCTTTTTACTATATTAAGTTCACCGCTCATTATGTGCCTATTTCATTTAGTACAGCCACAGCATTTTTCACAAATAACCGTAAGATTCCTTGAAGAAATAACCTAATGCTAACGAGATTATTTTAATACAAGGAATAAAAGAGCACTCTTGTATAGATCTAGTGTAAAACCAACGGATTGACTCTTTTTGAAGGCGAGTTAGGAAATATTCAACATAAATAAATACTGTTTAACTCCAGTTATTGCTTATTTACACCAAACAGAGTTCAGCGCCGGTATTACAGCTTTCATTCCAGACGCCTTGACTCTTGTTTAATCAGCAGGTATTTAATAAACCTGGCTAAATAAGTGATAGAAGTTCACACTAACAGAAAGGTGAAGTAAAACGGCTAATGGTGATAACAAATTTGCTAAAAGGACTGTGAAGATAACACATTAGGTTTGTGCTGTTACCATCTCCAATGCCTTTTGTAGCACTTTGTCAACAAGGACTGCCCATGTGAGGGGATGAAGCAAACATATAAACAAAACAACCATTAAAAAAGATATTATCCAAGCGATAAATATCTGTCGTCGTTCATTTTTATTATTACATTATAAGATCTTGTATATATTTATATATCTTTGTAATATATTGAAATACTTGGTACAGTTACATTCTATTCCATTAATAAATGATTTAATTTGTATTATTTTTTTTTTACCACAACCTGTTACCATTAGCAAGCACGCCATCCTCTCTCATCTTGATTTTCACGGTCATTTATTCCCAAAGCAAGTTTCAAAGAGGTCTTGGGCACACGAATGACTTTCTTTTCTCTTCCCAATTACTTTATCATGATATCATCATTATGCTGGGCTGTGAGCTAGTGGCAACCCAGGATAGGCACTCCAGGCTTCAGATTGTTTTTACGTTCTGACTGAAGGCTGTGATTATTGCCCTGCAGGCAGGTCAGTTCACTGACTAACACTTTTAGACAGTTAAAGGCAGATTGTAGCAGCTATACTTTTTAGAGATAAATCAGTCCGATCGATTTTCCAAGTGTCTGCAAGTGACCTTTATATAGGATGCTAAAGAATTTGTTCAGTAGTAATTGTTCCAGCTCTCAATTTCACAATTAACACTTCTTAGTTTTAAGATGGATCACTCTAATTGTGCATGTTGAATTATCCAGTTGTATCCAATACATTTTTATACCGATTTTTTTTCTTTTCTTTTCTTTTTCTTTTCTTTTTCTTTTCTTTCTTTTTTTTTTTTTTTTTTTTTCAGCAGATGAAGCACATAAACTCGTCATGTTTTGAAAATAAACCTATACTTATATAAGTCATACATATTTTATTGGAATGGGCTGTTAACAATAGCTTGATATCGAATCATTGTTTTCTTTCCTTGTCTTCAAAAAAAATTAGGGGGTCTCTTATTAAAATAAAAGGTGCTTAAGCCACTTACTGGACACAATCGTATTCCTGTTGGGTTTGTAAATGGTGATGTCAATAAAGACTCCATATATAATTCAGTTGCATGCACTCACACTAGTTTTTTTATGAGTCTGCATTATTCGCATCCCTTTTATTATATTCATATTTATAAAGCCAACAAATAGTGTTTTCAAGTGTAAGATATAATGTGTAAACCTCCAACATGCCATTTGCATCAAGAAACAATGGAGTTTGCAAAAAATATATATAAACATAAGGCAGACTGCAGTATACGGATTGCGGAGTAATTGTTGTCGGACATAATATATGGCTACTGATAATCTTGAACATTTACTGATTTTTATATATATATATATATATATATATATATATATATATATATATATATATATACCCTAATAATGTAAGATTCTGCATCTCCAGTGTCGCTGTGCAATTGTGAGTTTATACTGGGCTCATCCGCTTTTCATCTACTGACCAATAAAAATTCCAGTGTAAATCTTTACAACTGATCTACAACCAAAACACTTACGTTTTATCGTAAATAGCACGTAGTTTCTAATTCCGTGGTTAGGTTTGATAAGCTGATATATGAAAGGGTGTATGTTTTTTGTGATGATGGTTTGGAATGTAATCGGGCTAATTTTAATGCAGTATTTTTTTCACAGCTTTCCCACCTAGGGATTAGTGATCCCTGTTTTCCCTTTGTTCAGCTAAAGTGCCCCCATAGCCCTTACCTGTGTGCATCCTTTAGTTCCAAGACAGGTGGTGAAACTTAAATTGTTTGTTTTGCAGCCAGTTAATCACTTCAGTTCACCAGCACTTAAATCGCACCGGTACAAGACTTGTGAGAGATAATTGGGAAATCAGAAATATTTTGCTCCTTAAGGTGTGTTCTTGTGACACTTAACTCCTTCTTATAATGTTATATCTTATTATGCATTCAATGGCAATTTGGTAGTTGGAAACATTTTGCTCTGTTTGTATAGTGTTCGTAACTCTATTATCCAGACAAACCGCAAGTGAAATAAAATATAAATTGGTTGTTTATCAGAAATTAATCTGTTAATTTATGTTGGTTACCTTTTTGTTTTTCAGGGCCCTCCCACAGATGCCCCTGCGGTGGACACTGCGGAGCAAGTATACATCTCGTCGCTGGCTTTGCTGAAGGTACGATCCAATTGTTTTTTGACTTAAAGTATGTGAGGGCTTAAACAATTCTGCAATATATTTATAATTTGATAATCGTGACTCATTAATACATGAGTGTTGATGGGGACTGAATATTGAGCAGTCATTTACAGGTTCAAGAATATTGCAGTCTCGCAAATCTGTTATTTTTAATAATAATTAATTTGGTTATTCATTGAAAATCTCAAAAGTATAACGATTTGAAGTGTTTTTGGGGATGGTCGTGGTTACACCCCTTGGCAGCTGGCGGGAGGAATACATTTTATTTATAGTGAATTGTTAATATTCATTGTGAAGAGCGACCTATATGAAGAACAAATGAGCCCTTGATTCATTTTGTGTTTCTGCTGCATATAATTGTAATCTCATTACCAATGACTATAAAATAATATGGAGAAATTAGCATATATTTGTAATAAGGTTTTGTTTAGATTGTGCCTCTCTATTTGAATGGTAATAGCTGGTTTACAGTTCAATAGTATTAGTTAACCAGCTGTTGAATAAAGTTGAAGCAATAAAGTCATGCCTAAGTTTACATGCCCTAGTATAACGACCTCTTTCTATCTAGATGCTGAAGCATGGCCGTGCTGGTGTCCCTATGGAAGTTATGGGACTGATGCTGGGAGAATTTGTGGATGATTACACAGTCAGAGTTATTGATGTGTTTGCCATGCCCCAGTCTGGAACAGTAAGTCCTTTCCTGTTTGTTTAAAAAAATAAAAAATATTCATAATGTAATAATCACACGCGTAAATATAACCTGAAACGTCACATTATGAAAGATTATAAGATTACCAAGCCACATAAACATTGAGCCAACTCTTATATATTTACAATAATACTTTTTGAAGAACTGCACATAAAAATATGCAAAATATTGTAAGAAAAAAAATGCTGCCTGTAAATGATTATGTCTATATATGCAATGATGCTGCTGTGCCGTCTATTTGTTTGTGCAAATCAACGTCCTGAGGTTGAAGAAGACTTCGACATGCCCTGGAAGTTTCTGTCTTCACAGTGGGAATGTGGCGTTTACAACTGCCAAGGTTTTCAGTAGAGTTCATGGAAAAATGCATTAGTTTATAAAAACATACACTCACAGGAAAGAAGCATAGAGGAAGGATCCTCTCTGTTTAGAAAAAAATATTTTATTCACTATCACGTTTATTTTATTTATTTATTTATTTATTTTAATTTATGATTATTTACAAGATCATATAGAGAAAATGTGGCTACAGTGGTCCTTTAATTTTTTTAAAAAAACCATATGGATTCATTCTTCAGTAATTGTAGTCACATCTCTAACACAAATCATTGTTGATTTTTTTATTTTTTTTTTATTTGAAAAGTAATATATGCAGTATGATTTTGATTTTGGTATTATTCTGTCGTTTCCGACTCTTCGTGACCTCAACACACCGTAACACACCAGGCAAATCTTTATGTCCATGGTCATGCTGATCCATTTGGTATTCATGGCTGAGACACTGCCAGTTATTTCTCCAGTGGGCCACAGCATACAGCTCCTGGTATTCATTGATGGTCTCCCATCCAAGTACTGACTAGGTCCAAACCTGTTTGGCTTCAGGATGGTGTGACCTCTTGTTTCCCTGACTGGAATTGAACCCAGGCTAGTGGAGAAATCGCAAAATCCTAACCACTGGACACCAGGGACTACAGTTTGTCATATTTTTATTCTACATGAACAAGTTGTCTTGGATCTGAGCGTGTGTAATCTATTCATTTTCATGTGACCTAACACTATAGACACTCTCTTCAGAAACCCATATTATTATTGGCAATGATCTTTCATTAACAAGAGTTATTGGCTTGTCCTTCGTTGGTCAGAAAGGTTGATGAAGGTAAATTGAGTTCAAGTTTACCTGTAGATTAAAAAATGTACATTCTTGTTAGCAGGTATGCAAGGCAGAAACGTAAAAGCATTTTTAGAGAAAATCTTATATTTAGATGATGTTGTTTCATGGGGTATTGACTTAATGTACCATAGACTCCTCCTGTCAAGTGTACTAGAGGATGTGCCCAACTGAAGAAAATACAGATCTTATCTGAATCCACTCCTTTTTAGAAGAAATAAAAAAAATGCCTGTTGCCGTTTTTAAAGCAAAATTGAATAATATAGTTAAAAATGAAAGGTTGTAAAACATTTACTTCTGCTTCATACACTACTGTAAAGCGTTTGACTGTGTGGATCACAACAAAATGTAAAAGTAATTTAGAGATGGGAGTACCAGATCATTTCATCCGTCTCCTGAGACGGAACCGTTCCAAACATGGAACAGAATGGTTCAAGCTCGGGAAAGGAGTGTGACCATGTTAGATATCGTTCCCTTATTTATTCATCCTTGGAAGACATCATGTGTAAGGCTGGACTGGATGAATCCAAAGTCGGAATCCAATATTTCTGGAAGGAATATCAACCTCGGATACGCCAATGATACTACTCTGATAGCTGAAAGTGAGGAGGAACTAAATGACTTATTGATGAGGGTAAAAGAAGAGAGTGCAAAACCTGGCCAGCTGCTCAACGTTAAAAAGACGAAGATCATGGCAAACGGCTATCTCACTTCATGACAAATAGATGGGGAAGAAGTGGAGGCAGTGACAGATTTTATTTTCCTACGATCCAAGATCTCTGCAGATGATGACTGTAGTCATGAAATTAAACGCTTTGCCCCTGGGGAAAAAGCTATTAAAAAGTAAAGATATTACATAATCAACAAAGGTGCGTATAGTTAGAACTATGGTATTCCTACTAGTAACATACGGATGTGAAAGCTGGACCATAAACAAGTCTGAGTGGCTTTGTATTGTGGTATTGGAGTATACTACTTAGTGTCCCTTGGACTGCCAGAAGATCCAGTCAATCAATACTACAGGAAGTCAAGTCAAGCCAAACCATTTACTGTAAGGTATGATCATGAGGCTGCAGAATATTATGAGAAGACAAAATTCCCTAGAAGACTCTTTAGCTGGTAAACATTGATGCTATACGAAGAAAGGGAGGCTAGAGGTGGAGATGGATTGATGAGGTTATTGAAGCAATGGGCATCAGCTTGAGGGGGCTAGGGGTGGGGGGGGGGGGGGGCAGTGACTGACAGGTGTGCATGGCATGTTGCAGTCCATAGGGTTACGGAAAGCCAGAGATGACTGAATGACTAAACGGTAACAAATTAATTTTAAGCCGTTTTTGCACATTATTAACTCAAGTTTGTCAAAAGAGCAAACTATATAAATGACAGTTTTGTGATCCATTTTAATTATACAATATTTAGAACCTTCGCTGTGTCCTCAAGTTCAATGTTTTGTAAATCTGAATTTTATGTGATGGATCAGAACACAATAGTTTAAAGTTGGTGAAGTGAAATGAGAAAAATCTATACATAAAACTATTTTTTAGAAATAGAAAACTGGTATGTGCGTATGTATTCACCCCCTTTGTTATAAAGCTCATAAAAAGCTCTGGTGCAACCAATTACCTTCAGAAGTCACATAATTAGTGAAATGATGTCCACCTGTGTGCAATCTAAGTGTCACATGATCTGTCATTACATATACACACCTTTTTTGAAAGGCCACAGAGGCTGCAACACCTAAGCAAGAGGCACCACTAACAAAACACTGCCATGAAGACCAAGGAACTCTCCAAACAAGTAAGGGACAATGTTGTTGAGAAGTACAAGTCAGGATTAGGTTATAAAAAAATATCCAAATCCTTAATGATCCCCAGGAGCACCATCAAACCTATCATAAGCAAATGGAAAGAACATGGCACAACAGCAAACCTGCCAAGAGACGGCCGCCCACCAAAACTCACGGACCGGGCAAGGAGGGCATTAATCAGAGAGGCAGCACAGAGACCTAAGGTAACCCTGGAGGAGCTGCAGAGTTCCACAGCAGAGACTGGAGTATCTGTACATAGGACGACAATAAGCCGTACGCTCCATAGAGTTGGGCTTTATGGCAAAGTGGCCAGAACAAGCCATTACTTTCAGCAAAAAACAAAATGGCACGTTTTGAGTTTGTGAAAAGGCATGTGGGAGACTCCCAAAATGTATGGAGGAAGGTGCTCTGGTCTGATGAGACTAAAATTGAACTTTTTGTCCATCAAAGAAAACGCTATGTCTGGCGCAAACTCAACACATCACATCACCCAAAGAACACCATCCCCACAGTGAAACATGGTGGTGGCAGCATCATGCTGTGGGGATGTTTTTCATCAGCCGGGACTGGGAAACTGGTCAGAGTTGAGGGAAAGATGGATGGTGCTAAATACAGGGATATTCTTGAGCAAAACCTGTACTACTCTGTGCATGATTTGAGGCTAGGACGGAGGTTCACCTTCCAGCAGGACAATGACCCCAAACACACTGCTAAAGCAACACTTGAGTGGTTTAAGGGGAAACATGTAAATGTGTTGGAATGGCCTAGTCACAGCCCAGACCTCAATCCAATAGAAAATCTGTGGTCAGACTTAAAGATTGCTGTTCACAAGCGCAAACCATCCAACTTGAAGGAGCTGGAGCAGTTTGCAAGGAGGAATGGGCAAAAATCCCAGTGGTAAGATGTGGCAAGCTCATAGAGACTTATCCAAAGCAACTTGGAGCTGTGATTGCCACAAAAGGTGGCTCTACAAAGTATTGACTTTAGGGGGGTGAATAGTTATGCACATTGACTTTTTCTGTTATTTTGTCCTATTTGTTTTTTGCTTCATAATAAAAAAAAAAAGGAAAAAAAAAACTCAAAGTTGTGGGCATGTTCTGTAAATTAAATGATGCAAATCCTCAAACAATCCATGTTAATTCCAGGTTGTGAGGCAACAAAATACGAAAAATGCCTAGAGGGTGAATACTTTTGCAAGGCACTGTGTGTGTATGCGTTGTATGTATGTTTTCTAATTCTTTAGAGAACACAAACAAATTGTCTACATCATTGAAGCAAACTTGAATGCAATGGTTAAACATTGAAGGCCGTAAAAAAACGATTTTGCATATTGTCACGTCCTTCAAAACGATATTATAGAAATATGACAACTGAGTGACATTTAACATATATGGTCATTGCTGCAGCTGATGACCTACGGCACTCCTCTCACTATTGCTGTGTCCCTTGTGGACGTTGCCACTGTTCATATAAACACAATTACTGTTCGGAATATATAATACATTCTATTAACCAGTCCTAACAGCATTTTCCATAATGCAATCTCTAATGTTTGGATTGGCCTTACTCATAACTGTGTAGGCTTTCTACGAAACTGTCATGTTTGTCACAAATTGCTCCGTTTGCTAATTAACTTGATTTTAGAAGATGAATCTTGCTTCTTGTAACAGTTTTTTGCCTTGTTTTGTAACAGCAATAACCCTTTACCATTAGTTATCTGAACAGCTTGGTTTGCAACTATCATTCCCTGCTGCAAATATTGAAATAAATTGTACATACTTTCATTTTACCAGCATTGCGTTTTTGTAGAATTACAAATTAACATTCAAGTATGCTATACAGGACCAATATTGTGGACATTAATGCCAAATATTTGATGTAAATAACTGTCCGTGTGTTTTTATAGGGTGTTAGTGTGGAGGCTGTCGATCCAGTATTTCAAGCTAAAATGTTGGACATGTTGAAGCAGACTGGAAGGTAAGAACCTGATATTCCTATTCATGTCATGATTGGGAATATGTGTAGTTTTAATAACGATTATGTATTAATTGCATATACTGCAAGCAGAAAACAGCAGCTCGAACAATTTGTTGTGTTTTTGTGAGATAAAATAAATCCTAACCATTTGTTGAATGTGCCATTATTTTCTTTAATTGTCACACAATTTGATAACTAAACAGATTTTGGGTCTCTGGTGAGTATCTGAAAATGTGGGCTTTAGAATATCTATCTATTTAGGTTGTTCTTGGTCAACACCCCTTTAGTAATATGTTAATTTTTTCCCCCATCACATTGTAACCTTATTATTTATCACTTTTTGACACTTAAAGGGATATAAAAGTTTCATGGATTAATACGTTTCTGCACTCTATAGGTAAATAAGCAGCCCATATGTCTGCAGCAAGTCTCATAAAACATTTTTATTAATATCTAAGACGACCTCTAATGATCATGTGGTCATCTTCTAAGGGTTGCCTACACCGGCATCTGAATATTCCCCCCCAAATCAGTATGCAGCATCAGGGGAGCAATATTAACCCACAATCTTCTTGCAGCAATACATAGCACATATCAGTGATACACTACATATCCCAGGCTGCGTTTCAGCACAAACTGGAACCCATCATTAATTCAAAAGTTTCAGCTAACCTGATTGGCCAAAACAAATCATTTTAAATTTGATGCTAATTTAGCCTGGGTTTAAAGGGTGTTAAGCTGAATGTTCAACTTTCAGAAATCACAAGATATTTTGCAGACTTCAATGTAAGTGTTTAAACGTTTACTTTGGGATTTTTTTCATGCAAAAAAAGGTTTGTTTACAATACGACTTTGCCTCTATCATTTGCATTCATAATCCAGCAAACTTGCATATCCCTTTTTAATGCTGTTTGTAGAACCTCTTCATTGGTGCTTTAAACATGACTCTATAATTACTCCTGAAAAATGCACTTTGCTACTTTAGGAAGTTTGTAATACATTGTAGATATCCCAGGATTCAATTGCAATAGGCCCGTTAAATTATCCGTTGGATTAAGGTATTTTACAATGTCTCTCTATATTCAAAAGTAAACAAACAGCCTCATTTGCAGAGTTTTTTAACATTGATATTTTTACACCTACTGGTAAGAAAGTTCTCCGTAAGGAAGCCAAAAATGTAATCTTAGGGCTGTATAAATAAAAGTGCTCTAACGGTAAGTCAAAAAGACCCACCCAAATGTTATACAGACACTATTTGTGGGCCAGCACTAAGCAATTTATGGATACCGATTTTATCTGTGAAATGTGAAGGTACTGAAATTACTATTAAATTATTATTTTATTTGTGACGGAGATGAAAGAGCCTGTAGATGGTTTAGACTTTAGATTAGTTTTGAAGGAACAAGTGTACTTAGGAAGGCAGCCTTACTATGTCCACATTAGGTAGAGATAATCAAAAACAATGTTTCTACAAAACAAAACTGTCATTGTGCTATATATATATATATATATATATATATATATATATAATTTGCTATTATTTAAAAGTTATTATTATTATGGACTTGCCCATCAAAAATAACAGCATGATATAGTGTTATACATTGTGTTTTATGTCCGTTTATGTACCGTTTGTCTTTCCCCTTCCCTCCCCTCTGTCTCTCCCCCATTTCTCTCCTCGGGTCTCTCCCCCACTCCTCTCCTCGGGTCTCTCCCCCACTCCTCTCCTCGGGTCTCTCCCCCACTCCTCTCCTCGGGTCTCTTCCCTCCACTCCTCTCCTCGGGTCTCTTCCCCCCACTCCTCTCCTCGGGTCTCTTCCCCCCACTCCTCTCCTCGGGTCTCTTCCCTCCACTCCTCTCCTCGGGTCTCTTCCCCCCACTCCTCTCCTCGGGTCTCTTCCCCCCACTCCTCTCCTCGGGTCTCTTCCCCCCACTCCTCTCCTCGGCTCTCTTCCCCCCCACTCCTCTCCTCGGCTCTCTTCCCCCCACTCCTCTCCTCGGCTCTCTTCCCCCCCACTCCTCTCCTCGGCTCTCTTCCCCCCACTCCTCTCCTCGGCTCTCTTCCCCCCCACTCCTCTCCTCGGCTCTCTTCCCCCCACTCCTCTCCTCGGCTCTCTTCCCCCCCACTCCTCTCCTCGGCTCTCTCCCCCCCCCCCCCCTCCTCTCCTCGGCTCTCTTCCCCCCCCCCCCCCACTCCTCTCCTCGGCTCTCTTCCCCCCCCCCCCACTCCTCTCCTCGGCTCTCTTCCCCCCCCCCCCCACTCCTCTCCTCGGCTCTCTTCCCCCCCACTCCTCTCCTCTGGCTCTCTTCCCCCCCACTTTTCTCCTCTGGCTCTCTTCCCCCCCACTCCTCTCCTCGGGGTCTCTTCCCCCCCACTCCTCTCCTCGGGGTCTCTTCCCCCCCACTCCTCTCCTCGGGGTCTCTCCCCCCCCACTCCTCTCCTCGGGTTCTCTTCCCCCCCCACTCCTCTCCTCGGCTCTCTTCCCCCCCACTCCTCTCCTCTGGCTCTCTTCCCCCCCACTCCTCTCCTCTGGCTCTCTTCCCCCCCACTCCTCTCCTCGGGGTCTCTCCCCCCCCCCACTCCTCTCCTCGGGGTCTCTCCCCCCCCCACTCCTCTCCTCGGGGTCTCTTCCCCCCCACTCCTCTCCTCGGGGTCTCTTCCCCCCCCACTCCTCTCCTCGGGGTCTCTTCCCCCCCCACTCCTCTCCTCGGGGTCTCTTCCCCCCCACTCCTCTCCTCGGGGTCTCTTCCCCCCCACTCCTCTCCTCGGGGTCTCTTCCCCCCCACTCTTCTCCTCGGGGTCTCTTCCCCCCCCCACTCCTCTCCTCGGGGTCTCTTCCCCCCCCCACTCCTCTCCTCGGGGTCTCTTCCCCCCCCACTCCTCTCCTCGGGGTCTCTTCCCCCCCACTCCTCTCCTCGGGGTCTCTTCCCCCCCCCCCCACTCCTCTCCTCGGGGTCTCTTCCCCCCCCCCCCACTCCTCTCCTCGGGGTCTCTTCCCCCCCCCCCCACTCCTCTCCTCGGGGTCTCTTCCCCCCCCCCACTCCTCTCCTCGGGGTCTCTCCCCCCCCCACTCCTCTCCTCGGGGTCTCTCCCCCCCCACTCCTCTCCTCGGGGTCTCTTCCCCCCCACTCCTCTCCTCGGGGTCTCTTCCCCCCCCACTCCGCTCCTCGGGGTCTCTTCCCCCCCCCACTCTTCTCCTCTGGGTCTCTTCCCCCCCCACTCCTCTCCTCGGGGTCTCTTCCCCCCCACTCCTCTCCTCGGGGTCTCTTCCCCCCCACTCTTCTCCTCGGGGTCTCTTCCCCCCCCACTCCTCTCCTCGGGGTCTCTTCCCCCCCCACTCCTCTCCTCGGGGTCTCTTCCCCCCCCACTCCTCTCCTCGGGGTCTCTTCCCCCCCACTCCTCTCCTCGGGGTCTCTTCCCCCCCCCCCCTCTCCTCGGGGTCTCTTCCCCCCCCCCCCACTCCTCTCCTCGGGGTCTCTTCCCCCCCCCCCCCACTCCTCTCCTCGGGGTCTCTTCCCCCCCCCACTCCTCTCCTCGGGGTCTCTCCCCCCCCCACTCCTCTCCTCGGGGTCTCTCCCCCCCCACTCCTCTCCTCGGGGTCTCTTCCCCCCCACTCCTCTCCTCGGGGTCTCTTCCCCCCCACTCCTCTCCTCGGGGTCTCTTCCCCCCCCCCACTCTTCTCCTCTGGGTCTCTTCCCCCCCCCACTCCTCTCCTCGGGGTCTCTTCCCCCACCACTCCTCTCCTCGGGGTCTCTTCCCCCCCCCACTCTTCTCCTCGGGGTCTCTTCCCCCCCCACTCCTCTCCTCGGGGTCTCTTCCCCCCCCACTCCTCTCCTCGGGGTCTCTGCCCCCCACGCCGCCTCTATCTTGTGAGGCTTGTATCGGCCTGCCCCGAAAGTCACAGGTTTGCTCAGAGCGCATACCGAGGCCTGCAATGAACTGCTCATCGTGGGCCGTGGCATGGGCTGCGCAAGCCCGTAGCTTTGAGAGCGTTGCACACAAACTCGCAATTACGACAGCAATACATATGATTATTTTAATGTATGCTCTGCATTTCATGTTGGTTTCAATGCAGCTTAAACATGGTTACTTAAAGGAATATGGAAGGTTTCTGGAATACACTAGGAATATTTTTTCTGCCTGTAACGTGTATCTGTTTGGATCTGCCCTCTGTAGCTCTTGAATACACGGACTGTGAAGTGCAGGGTTTCAAATTAGCCTGTCAGTGACCTCTCTCTTATGCACCATGTTGCAGATTGTTTCCACTGATTGTTTACTGTGACAGAGTGCAACCCCTGTACTTAAATGTTGGGGAGTTACCCGTTATACGTATCTTTACTTTTGTGTACTTTATTTAAAATGCTTAAGCCATGTTTTTCTTCCTAAAATCTTACAAATATTTCTAAGTATATTTTTAGTAAAGTGACATGGAAGGTTTCTGGGGGCATGAAAAACTGACTATGTTGGGATATACTTTTTTGTCTTGGAAAATTCCTTGTTCATGTTGATTTTAAACAAGCTCCTCATGCATATTAATTAGCTGCTTTCATGTTCTCATTAGGATTGCTCCTTCTCTGTAGTTGCCAAATGAAAAACCTGCAGTGTTATCAGGCAGTTATATCCCTCTCCAAACCTTATCAAGCACTGTGAGCCCCCCATTATCATGCAGAGTCAGTAAAATAAATTGTAAATATTCCAGAAATGTTTTATTGTAGGGAAAGCTGCCGCTACAATGTGCGATCAGGTTTTAATGCTCTTTGTAACTCCTAATGAAAGTTGAATTAATTGTAGACTCCATTTAAACGGAAAAGCATTTCTGCCAATTACATGGACATGTTGAACTAAAAAGAGTGTAAAGCAAATTATTCTTTGTAACTTTAAATAACATTAAGCTTCCATAAATAACCCATTAACCAAGAAGAAAATGTAGACTTTAAATGTTTAGATCATTGGGAATCTGCTCTGAATGTACAGTGCTGTGTATAGATATAGATATATATGTATGGATATATAATATAAATTACTGTATTGCTCACATAACATATTATGGGTGCAAGTTGTTTCTGTAGGCATTAAAAGTTCAGTATTATACGGTTGCTGCCTATAAATACAAATGAAATTTGCTATACAATTCACATCCATGTTACATAGGCTAGTACGTGGTCTTGTTGGACTTTATACGAGTTACTAGAGCAAACTATTGCAATTGCAGTGGTGACTATATCCCAATGGCACTCTGGTTCATCTTATTGCAATGTAATGCTTTAGTTACACATAACACATCTCTCATGTACCCATTGCCAGAGTCCCTATCTTTCCCCGATACTTGGTAATAATGATTGTCACAATTATAAAAGCCGTAAGCATTGTATTTATCTCGGAGGTGGGCATAGTAACGTTTCAGATTACTCCTCTCCGACTATCTTAATTGCTTTATTAGTAAACAATCCTGTCTAGAGGAACACACACCGTTTAATGCTCCGCATCATTTTTATGCAATTTTATTCTTTACCTCTCAACAGTTGTCATCTACATGCTCAAAATTCTTTTACTGTGAAAAAACTTCAAAATTAATGTTAGCAAAAGGCTCAGCAGCTGAGCAGAACGGTGCAAATTGCTTTTTGACTGAGTTCCTAGTTCTACTGCTGGTTTAATTGATATTTAAGGAGAAGATATTTACTCAAGTGCTGAAAGGGTAAAAACTGGCTCGGGGAAAGGTGTGGTAACAGGGTGAAATACTGAAAGCACGATCTACTATTGCTAATGTGCATCCCTTAATGATAGCACTCCTTTGTCACACTTCTTCGTTTTCATGCTTCACAATGATAGTATGTTGAATGTTCCTAATGGTGCCTTTTTCACACCCGTGCATTTCCTCTTCCTCATCCTAATTTATACTCTGCTAGTTTAGTGGTTGTTTTCATATAATGTTATTGCTTGTACTGTTTGGAGTCTGAACGGTCCCTCTGATTTCAGGCCCGAGATGGTCGTCGGTTGGTATCACAGTCACCCTGGCTTCGGCTGCTGGCTCTCTGGCGTTGATATAAATACCCAACAGAGCTTCGAAGCCCTCTCTGAAAGAGCCGTTGCTGTAGTAGTGGATCCTATTCAGAGCGTAAAGGGAAAGGTACGGTTAAAAACTCCTTCTTGTTACTTGCATGTTCAATACCATTGTTGTATGTAAACTGCCCTTATTCTAAGACCTGGCAACAATATACTATTACATTTATGGTTTTTGCCAACATCAACATTTTTGTCTGTTAAATATAACAAACAAAACTAAAACATCCCTTTTTTCAGTTTTAGGTTTCCTAACATATTCGTAGCAGTTCCTAAAAAGTGAAGCCTAAACGAATAATTTGTATATTATTAATTTATTAAAAAAATAAAAAGAGCTATCTTTATCATTAGAGAGAAGCTAGAAAGGTCCTTACCAGTTCACATCTGGCTGCTGTGCAGCTTCCAAATGAAAATGACATGTTTTTTTTTTCCCCTATTAATTCACAGCATTTTAGACAATTAAAGTTTCTTTAAGACGTTGTCCCAACCATTCAAGAAGCAGATGAATGCCTAAATAAGCCCAATGCACTTGAAAAGAGATTAACTTGCAAAGCATATTGGGTTGTAGTTGTTCTTTGTTTAAATCTCTTTTGTTCTTGTTTGCTTTCTTTTTTTTTTTCTTTTTTTTTTTTTATATTTCTTTCTAGCCCCATATGCCATTTTCCTATTTCCTGCCTCGTGACAGCAGGGTGCAGCTCTATTATCACCTTCACAGAGCTGTCTGCAAATGTGAGAGGCAATTCGATTTTGCTCAGCCACAGGGAGAGTGGATTAGAAAAACTTCAGAATATACAGAAATTGGCTTGAATGGTTTACTGCTTTAAAATACTGCCGAGGTGTCTTGTTGGAACATGTCACTTCCATTGTAATGTAAAATAATAGTTATGATAAAATGATCGCCATGCATTATTATGGAAGTTGGCTTGGCTCTTAAAAATAGTCTGTCATTATGTATTGCGCTAAACATGGTGTCTGAGCCCCGAAACAAGCTCGGCCGTCTTCATCAGTTTTATAAAAATGTCATATGTGCTTTGGGCAGATGAAGAATTTAACGTTTTTTGTTTTTTTTTGTTTGTTTTTTTAAATCATTACTTTTGAAAGAGAGTGCTGTCTACCAAGTAAAATCGTATACAAACATACAAGAAAATATTGGGCATACATTGATTTTCTGTTAATTAGGGAGGTAATTAGATCAGTGGGATTCATTGGCTGACCCAGTCAATCTGTCCATGGTAGATTGTGAATACGAACAGTATGATATCTAAACTATAAGACCCTTACTGAGCCTTGAAAAATACACAAGTAGGTTAAATCATTTATTTATAGAGCATGAAGTCCTGTTAATCCAACGCAGACTCATTTATTTGCTTAATTTCTATTTGTGTGATGAAGGAATCCGTACAAATGATCAGCTTCTATAGATTTGTTATTTTATAAAATGTACTTTTTGGTACATTTATATTCTTTTGGATAATAATAATGGTGTTTCTTCATTTTTAATTAGTTATGGGTATTCATACTGGATACTTTTCTACTTTTGGACAAATTTTTAGATAAAAAGGTCATGCAGGGTTATGTCGACGCTGGGAGGCTAATAATTTAGGAAATAATCTGACTATCCGTTTTAGAGTCAGGAATGAATTTATTTGGCACTGTGATCTCTATGCAGTTTGCTGTAGATCAGTTCATAGAACACAACAATCAGAAGAAAGATAAACGGATTGAACGTGACCAATCTTTTGCCTCGGCTACTATGTTACTACTATGTTTTCGTTCCAAGATTTTTAAAGCCTACTCGTCTCCGTTAATTTGAGCACATATTTTATGTATTTAATTATTTTAGAGATGTCCTATTTTAATATTACATCCCTAAAATTTATAATTCAATAGAAAAAGTTAGATTGGATTTCCAAAGCTTGTAATAATCACATAGTAAGGGGGAAAAAATCTAATAGGTAGAAAAGTCACCTTTTCGTATAGATTTAAAAAGATGTTTTTGTTTGTTTGTTTTTTTATTTGTTTTTCTTATAAATATAATCATCCACAACAAGGAGACCTTTCAAGCCATGATGCCTCTTGTCAGACTTTACCACCCTCCTTTATTTTTTTTTCCTTTAACAAGAAACATTTGTGTTTCTTTTGTTTCATTGCTTTTCTTAATGTTTCCTAGTGTTGCCGTTCTCAGGAGAGAGAGCATTTCTTGACATCTGAATGACTAGCTGAGAATAGTAGTGCTGTTTCTACAATTCTGTAGTATTATGAACGCACTCCCATATGTATGTGTCAAAGACTTACCAACTTGATTAAAATAAAGACTGAACATTACAGATCACAAAACCTGTGTTCTAACTGAGTTTTTGTTCTGGTCCACTGGTAACTATTGAATATATCTCTATGAAGTGCTGTTGATTTTACTCACAATTTATGCCCAGGTTTTAAGATGAAAGGGGTTAACCTTTATTCCCACTTAAATGTATTTCCAAGTTGTTTGGTAAATAGAACCAGAGTGATCAATTCTCAAAGGATCCAAAGGAAGAGTGCCCATACTCCAAGGAATCCGGTTTTCAAGAGCAAAAATTGACAATGTATAAATAATTTGAATGTGTCTAACGTCAAGCACACAATCACAGCAATTCAGTGATATTCATTTGGCATGAGTCCGTTATATTTCTTTGTGCTTTCCAGCGAAAATGGCATAAAAAATCTGATTTCTCTGAATTTTTTATGCTATGGGCTCATAGGAGACAGAAGATGATGTTTTTTACTTGTGGATGCCTGACAGTGCATGGCAGCAGAAATAACCAAATGATCATAAACCCTAGCTGCACTCTCAGGGTCACATGTCCACTTTAATATTTAAAGAGGTAAGTAGTTGATAACCGTTCCGTTGCAGGTGATAAAAGATGTTTAGATGGGACATTAGTTCTTTTTCCACACCTGGCATATCAACAATGCTTGTGTGGTAACCGAATACATTACACAATAGCATGCTTGAGTTAAAATAGAAATCAGGAATACTGGTTGCTTAAAGTGACGGAGTAATGTACTTCAGGCCCAAAGTTAATGGCTGCCATTGTAGGTTACTTGATAGTGTTGAACAATACAGAAAGGAAATGTGATAGTTACCAAGATTAAACGTTCAATACTGGAGGTCTTGCTCATTTGTACCACTCATAAAAGGTTGTTTGTGTATAGGTGTGGACAAATCACAACAGCCATGGCTCCTAAATCGTTACTTCTTTCTCCAAACTTTTATATATCTTTTGTTGCTCAGTCCTTCCGTCATTTCCAACTCTCCATGACCATATGGAGACGGGACCCCAGGCACATCTGTTTCTGGTTGTGTTTATCCATATGGTTTTCTTGCCAAAGATACTGGAGTGGGTTTCCAGTTCCTTCTCCAGTGGACCGCGATTTGTTTGCTCGCTCTGAGATGAGCTGCCCATCTTGCGTGACCCTACATGGTATAGCTCACAGCTTTATTGAGGTACACAATCCCCTTCACCATGACACTAGCAATCCAGAAGTGGCAAATAGTAATAGACCCACATAAAACACAATGGATAAGAGACTAGCTATGTATTTAATGTATTAAAACCTCATTATATAGCAATCCCTACTACTTATATTCAACTTTATCTGCTTACTTTGTTGAGTGTAAATATGTGTAAGTATAAAGATAGTCAACATTGCTCTTTAATATCTATGGTTTCCATAACAGATACCATCAATCATTCATGTAATATAGATAGTGGGATATTCTACCCTATGGAAAGCTGAGCCGCCATGGATAGTGAAATCACAAGCATACAACCAGTGGTAGACTGATACTTGGATTTTCCTGTGTTTGGCCTCTTTTAGTGACCCCACTCCTTCTTCAGACGAGCAATCGCTTTCATGATCAAGATCATTTGCACAAGCAATATTCTAGAATAGAAGAAAAACCCCAAACAGAGGCTCGGTTCTTGGTTGGGTTTCACTTTTGAAGCCGAGACATGTCCAGTTTTTGGTTGAGGCCGAAGAGACAAGCAGAGCTGGTTCAAACTTTCTTACATCTTTTTTTTTATGTTTAATTCGTTGTTTTCCTGAATTTCTTTTCTTTAATAATAATAATAATAATAATAATAACCTATTCTAGGTCTGCTCTATGATTGTAACCGTTTCTGTGATTCCCTAAAGCAGTTAAGGAGCCGCATACACTTTGTTTTTTTTGTTGTAGTCCTGATAAATTCACATTGGGAATCCTATAAAACGTGCAATTTCCCCAAAAAATGTAATATTTTATTTGCCCAAGTAGAAAACCATGCTTTTACTCTTGGTCTATTGAGAGATGTCTCTCCTGTAAAGCTAGTGAGGAGATTCTCCCTTTCTGTAAATTCCTCTGGTTGGTTAGCTCACAATGGCCACATATTTCTAAGCATTAGTCTTGTAGTTCTGTATTATAATAACTGGACATGCTTCTCTGCTTTATCACCCGTTCTGTGAGAGTTAAAGGGACATGGAAGGTTTCTGGATTTTATTAGGAATATAATATACCAATCAATCTAATTTTAATTTATTAAGAAGTGCTTATAAGCTCTGTTTTTTTTTTCTGCCTTAATTCTTACAAATTGTTCCTAACTGGTTTCTCCCCTTTGCAGCTCATGAAGACCATGTACTTCTAATGTCCAATGTGTCATCAGACTGGTGTATCTGCAGATTAGAATTATACAAATGTCATACTAGTACGATCCAAGCCAGCCATAACCTGGTGTTAAAATAAAAAAACACCTTTTATAACCAAATATCTTCATAAAAAAATATCACTACCCTCTTCCCAGCTGTTAAGATTCAGTGTGACAACCCATTGGGAGCAAGGGATCCTGGGAAATCTGTGACAACCCAACACAAGTTTGTGTTAAATGTGTAGTAGCCCTTTAAAAGCCACCAGCTAGTGCATGTACATGTGTAGCTGGAACCTGTTCAGTGTCACTTTAAGTTACCTTCATTGTTTTTTTGTTTTTTTCTACAAATATCTGGTGGTGCTCAGGAGGGTGCTAGTGTCCCTTTCATTTTGTGTTACAGCTCTGAGATAGTGTTTGTCGTTATTGGCCACTTGAACTTTCTTGTACCCCTGTAGCATGTTTATAAGTACTAACCTGGTGTCGTCTTCTAATGTTCTTGAGAGATTACAGAGACTAATACATTTCTGTTTCTATGTTTTACACTGCTATGTCCTTTTTTTGTTTTAAGACCTTCTAGAATTTTACATTTTAATTTCTTTTTTTGATTGTATAAAAAAAAAAGAGCATTTTTGTTTTTTCTAGTTTGTCAGAATATTTGTCACTTGTGGTATGTGGAGCAGATTCCAGGAGACCATCTATGGTGACTCTGAATGAGAAGCTGCTGTCGTTCCTATGCTATGACATTGTAAGGTTCTGAGCTCATACAACCTCTATATGGATTTACTAACTGAAATATGGTATTTGTTAAACATTAGTCCAGTAGATCAGTGTCTCAACTTTCTGATTTAGGAACCAACCTACTCCTTCCAATGCTCGCGTGGACCGTCTCGGAGATGCAGAACATTTTGCCGAGGGTGATACTACATGTGGCACACTGTTTTTATCTTGCTTGCACTAATTTGAATAGAGTTAATTATGGATCCAGAAAAGCTTTACAATTAACTATAACTGTGACGAATGGTAGTGATCTGTTTTAAAGAGTTTATCCATGAGGGCCAGTGGATATGATCTCAGTAATTGTTACCTGTCCCTGATCTGGTTATCGAGAACCATTTGGGCAAAATAGTTTTAGAAAGTTTAAGAAAAAATAAACTCTGCCTCTATTTATTTATTTATTTATTTATTTTACATATATATAGTTAAAGGTTGATTCTTTTTTTAAATTTGTTGTTAATGATCAATTTACATCTTTGAAAAATAGTACATTATTGGACGATCGTGTCACTTTACAAGTATAGAAGCTTAAAGTGTCGTAAATAGAAAATGTAATAAGGCAGACCAGATACGAAGGAAAGGATTTGAGGGTACAGAATTGAGTCCAGGCCTATGTGCCCAATATCTCTAACCACTTGATGATTTATGCATTCAGATGTTCATTGTGCTTTATTATATATATTATAATATATATATATATTATAATATATATATTATAATATATATATTATAATATATATATTATAATATATATATTATAATATATTATATATATTATAATATATATATTATAATATATATATTATAATATATTATATATATTATAATATATTATATATATTATAATATATTATATATATATATATATATATTATATATATATATATATATATATATATTATAATATATTATATATATATATATATATATATATATATATATTATAATATATTATATATATATATATATATATATATATTATAATATATTATATATATATATATATATATATATATATTATAATATATTATATATATATATATATATATATATATATATTATAATATATTATATATATATATATATATATATATATATATATATATATTATAATATATTATATATATATATATATATATATTATAATATATTATATATATATATATTATAATATATTATATATATATATATTATAATATATTATATATATATATATATTATAATATATTATATATATATTATAATATATTATATATATATATATTATAATATATTATATATATATATATTATAATATATATATATATATATATTATAATATATTATATATATATATATATTATAATATATTATATATATATATTATAATATATTATATATATATTATATATATATATATATGTGTGTGTGTGTCTTATTTAGTAACCATTGGATATCTAAGACTTAATATATCCCGTATAAAATGCAGTGTATTGGCCATTGTGCCAAAAAAACGCTATCAATACAAGACAGATGACAAAAACGCAGATTTTTTTTTTTTTATATATTCAAAAGAAGCTAAATTTGGATGATTTTATTGTTTGAAAATATTCTGGCATTTATTTCTTTTTTTTACTGAAAATATTTATTTTAGCGATCCATGGGTCAGTCACCTGCCATCTTTGTATAGAATAAATATGGAATGCAATCCTTGTTTTCCAAGCCACAATGATTCCTCAAGCTAACACAGATGTACAAAAAGATGCAGCTTCCAAATATTTAGTATCTATTTCCAAGAGCTGCAATTAGTAAAGCTTGTATGCTACTAAAACCACACATCCCACCAGCTAATTATATTTGCAAGGTCAGAGAGAATACATATTTCCACAAAAAAAAGGGTCTGTATTAATATGTCTTTTTCTTGGCTGTTATATCACAGTTTGTTGATCTGGAGTATATTGTGTACAATTCACAAATTTGTCTGATAACAGAAAGTGGTGTACGATTGTGTTTATTTTACTAACCAGTATATTCACAGCAATCACTTCCAAATATCTCTCCAGTAAAGATGTGTTAATTACAAAACAGACAAGGTCTTCTATTATATTAAAGCTACTAACAAGAAGACAGCAGGAATCACACATTTAAATAGCATCATCAACCCCTATTTTAGTCCTCTGTTTTGATCTGTGAGTTACGCATAGACCAAAGGTGCTATTAAAGACGGAGTGTACCAAATAGGCAGCATTACATGAACAAAATGTATTCAACAAGAAAACAGACCTTTAACATGAATTTAACAAGACTACAAAATTATAAGCCATCATATGCTGCCAATTCATGCAGTGATAATAAAGAAAATAGAGGCTTCCCTAAGCTAACCAAACCGCTAATGGTTTTGTTGTTTATTATCTTTATCTACAGTGACCTCATAATTCTCAAGACACATAGTAAAGAGAAAATGGTCATAAATAGCATGTGAAAATAATAATGATGTAAGGAACTGTAGGTTTCATAAGGACTACCATAGATGTTATACAAGTTAAATCTTTCCATTGCCATAGTTATGTTTTTAAATTAATTAAATATTCACCAGCAATATTCCATTAGATAAATCCTAACTTGATAACAAAAATACCCCTAATCTTCCCTCCTATCTTCCAAATACCCATTATGGCCTTTATTTTTCATTTTGGCTGGCAGAAGTCTACAAAACATAGTTTCTCTGCTACACAGATCTTATTTAATCTTTTTCTTTTTTTTTTTTTTTTCTTTTTTACCAATCTCCATTTTTATTGTATAAAAATAATATAAACATGAATCATATGAAATTTAGTGAAGTTTTAAGATTGTGTAATAATTGCAAATACATATACTTCTAGTAACTTTAATATTATTATTTTTTATTTTTTTTATTTATTTATTAAAAAAAGACCTTGCAAAAAAGAGCGTTCTAAACACGTCCCAAGTGCC
The DNA here is from genome assembly GCA_027410445.1 of Discoglossus pictus. Classification (NCBI taxonomy): domain Eukaryota; kingdom Metazoa; phylum Chordata; class Amphibia; order Anura; family Alytidae; genus Discoglossus; species Discoglossus pictus. Next base: position 17,145,460 of record CM050173.1, on the reverse strand, counting down.
CACTGGGGCATTTTCCTAGAATATTACTGTGGTGTAATTAACACCTATTTTGTCCATAACTAATTAGAGTTCTGGGCAAGAGTGACTGAATATTATTTTGATTTAATATTCTAAAGGAGGACTAGGTTTCTCATTGTGTAAAAAAAAAAAAAAAAATGCAATTACTAGTCTTTGCAGAAATTAGACTGTAGAGTAAATGGACAGTCTTTTGTATATACACACACTATATATATTTTTTTTTCTTTCTAATTTTAGAATTTACTGAATATTCTAGTTTTCGTAAGGCAGTTGCTATGGCAATGGCAGTAAAATCATTTAAACTTTAAAGGATGCCATTTTTATTTCATATTTTGCCTATAAGTATGCAAATGTATTTGCATGTGTATTGTAATGGCATCTTTGTGTATAGGCGTATCCTTCACCACCTTACAAACAATATGTGCTCTCTGGATATGTCCACTCCTACTACTTCATGAGCTGTCTGCCTCTTGCCTTTGGCTTTTTCATAACAAAGACTATGGGGTGGTCTGAGATTGATGTCAGCGGAAAGAATAATAAGATTAGAGCGAAGAAAAAAGGAACATGGTGTAGACCAGGGGTCGTCAACCTATTTATACCTACCGCCCACTTTTCATGGTAACATTCCCTTGCCACCCACTGGTGCCTCAGTAACTCACTTTCCCCTCTCTCGTTTCTGGTTACATAAACCATATGACCCTAGCTATGTATCTCCTTGTACTTACAAGATAGTGATCCAGTCCTAAGTGCTGCCCCTAGGCTCTCTCACCAGCTCTCCCACCAGCCTAATGTGGTGCTGTAGACCCCCGGCGTATGACATCACTAGCCAGCAACGCCACCTAGCAATTACCATGAAAGCTTCAATTGCCCACTAATGGCCAGTAAGGACCAGGTTGACTACCATTGGTGTAGATAAAGAGGCAACATGAGCTAAAACTATTAAAATAAGGCATGTTGAGGGGCAATTGAAATATGATGAATATGAGGCTTTTAACATCTAGGATGTTACATGATATGTTTCTTACTTTCTAAGTTGGGACAGTACATTAGGGGCAGAATTAATTTCCATAACTTCAGATTCTACCTACAGGGTTTGTCTTTAGAGTGTGACACAGAAGGTGTCTTGGAGATAGAACATGCTCATCATGATTTGTACAATTGACTTGAGTACCACCTAACGGGCAATTGCTTAAATCAATATGAACATTTGCTAGTTATGTGACTGGGAAAGTGAGAACACTTATCAATAGCAGAAAACATTCAGATTCCAGTAGGTTCTTGTGCATAAAAATGGCAAATCCAGTAGCAACTTTCCAGGTTGTCTCAGAATTATGATGGAGGCTTTACAAGATATAAGCCTCTCTGATTTTGCAGATTCATCCACCTGGACCTATACCTTGAGATACAAGACCTGCCGGATAGAAGGATCTTGAAAAAGGAAATTCTACATAGCAATAGTAGGATTCAAGTACAATGTATGCCCATCTTTGGCACCCAAAAAGGTCAAATTTTAGGGACTAGTTTAAAAGTTTTCTTGAGTTCTGATGTAAGAGATCTTCCGTAGCAGTGAATCTCGCATTTTATTACTAGATGTCAACTGTCTAATCAGGGATTTGTAGATTTCAATATAAGGTTATTTAGGTTTTTGAGCCTCCAATACATCCCAGAGGCCGCACTTACAGGTCTCCAAAGACCATTGGGTGAGAAACTCTGAATTAGAGCATGACATGGGATGCAACCAGGCCTGGTTAGTAATGACCGTAGTATAATTACAATGAAGAATAGTGAAGTCTCGAAATAATCATCTATTCAAGATATAAAGAATGGAAAGCTGTCAATACAACAGGATTAAAATGTGCTTTGAGTACATCAAGGTGTCAGAATTGTACTCCTACTTAATTAGATTTATCCAGTTGTTGTTTTGGATTGCATGAGCCAACAAGAATTATAACACAGCATAATAAATATAGCAAGCTAGAGCAATGCATAGTAAATATTGTCAAAATAGCTTTTATATTCGTCTACCAATTCAGTAATTGTTCAACACAAGGAGGATTGTAGAGAGCCAACGATGTCCCGATATTTCCATGATAGGGTATTCTTGTCTCTTATGTTGGCGCTAGCTTACAACCGTAAAATAAAGAACCATGTCAAAGATTGTGACATATGGGCTTAATATGATAAGTACGGTCTAAATTTAAAATGCGCTCATACACTGATGCCATGCAGTCTGTTAAGTTGCTTCATGTGTAATAGCTCAAATTTGTATATGACTGTGTTTGAGCTTTATTACTGTAAACCATTATAGACTTGAGCAATATACCCATTTTTTTTTTCTTAAGAGTGTTAGAGTACTGCCTCAAAAAAAATAGAGTATAAAAAAAAAACAACCAAAGATTTAACTTATGTTCACTAATTTGGATTGAAATACCGGTGACCTTATACGTGGTTTCATTTCTTAGGTATCAATGGGTTTGTGAGGTTATGGCTATTACTATTACAAAAGAGGAGTATAATGGACATGTTGTGTTTGTGTCGCTCGGTCGTGTCCTACTCCATGACATCGTGGACCGCAACACACCATGCTGATCCACATGGTTTTCATGGCAGAGATACTGGGGTGGGTTACCAGTTTCCTCTCCAGCAGGACTCTGCATACAGCTCTTGGTACTCCTAGACGGTCACTCATCCAAGTACTGACCAGGCCTAACCGTGCTTGGCTTCATGGAGGGTGTGACCTCTTGGTTCCCCGACTGGAAAGCAGTGAATCCTAACCACTGGACCACCAGGGAACCCAACGGGCATGTTACAGATAGATAAATATTTATATGTATGAGGAGTTGATTCTATTTGAGATATTTTGACAGCTTTGGAGTGTTTGTAGAGTCTTGTAGATTGGTGAGTAAAAAACATCCTTAAAAAAAATAAATTATATATATATATATATATATATATATATATATATATATATATATATTACACACACACAGTAAAACTCCTGTTATCCGGCACCTATGGGGACTCCCTATTGCTGGATAAGTGTAGTTTCCGGTTAATTGGGAGTCCCAGAAAGGCTATAAATGGGCCTTACCCCCCCCCCCCCCCCCCCCCCAAAAAAAAAAAATAGGCATTAGCACCTTAACTGGGCAATTTAGTTATAATTTAATATAATTTCAATAGAAAAGACACTTAGTAGCTTGCAGAATACAGTGACCATTACCATGATTTTCTATTTATGGTGAATTTTGCTCATTCCTGGGCTCCTCAATGGGTTCAATCCCAAACCAGGAAAACTTAAAAGCTTTGAAAAAATCACTGAAAAATGTTAACCTGTTCTAAATAAAGTCATTTTTTTTTCAGAAAAATGTGGTTAGCCTAAAAATAGGAAACATTAACATGTGTAATTTTAACATTTTCTTCAACCAAATCTTGTACAAATTATGATTATCAATATTACATTTACAGTAATGAATTAATGTGGTTTAAATGATGATTATTATTATTCAACTATGAAGGGCTTTCCAATTTGCAAGAAGTATATGTGGCGTATACATAGTATCTTTATTTGAGAACAGTCATTTAAAAAAATGTGAACTGTCAGTCCTGCTGACGTGGTGTTTTTTCCAAGCAAATAACAACAGGAACAAATCCAAAAGTTGTACATAAGGTTTTCAAATCTGTGGGAGACAAATCAAGCATACAAAGATGACAAGAAATTGGAATCCAAAAGCCAATGTAACACAGAATGTATTTGGCAAGTAAGGAATAGTTGGGCATCTTTATGAGCTATGCTGGGTTTTCAGTGAGAAGTCTCATATACTGTATTCAACACACTGTGTGGCTGATGCAAGTGGAAACTGGTTTAGTGTAGTCATTTATAAACTAAATACCCAAAGGTATTGAGCGAGCGCATGTGATTTTATATATATATATTATTGTGCTTGGTCCCGTGGGTGGGGCCCTCAGCTACTTCATGCATGGGCTTTCGTGTAGGGACTCATCTGGCCCTCTGAGCAGGCCGAACGTCCAGTAGCACCCGGCACTTCTCCGCTACCCCTCGTCACGTTATTCCACTTGTCCGATAGGGCATTCCGTAGCCGGAGGGCCATGGTTCTTATCGCTACCCCGATCGTTCGACTGTTGGGAGATGGCCCCTCCCACAAATACCAGATAACATTCTTTACATTTTTTTTTACCAGTTAGCCATTAAATAACCACTTTGATGACCTTATAAAGTGTTTTCTTAGCAATGATTACTTGGGGTATTACTTTATCTATGATCAGAAAAAAAATAAACTTATTACATTTTCTCAATTAATTGCTATTTTTCAGTCGTGCCCCCAGACTGTATATGCTCCAGATCATTTCAGCCACTTAATGAAGTATCGTGGCTGGAGTGGAGCCAGTCTTGGAGAGGGGTGTCTAAATTGGCATACCACAACTACAGTATAATAAGAAAGTGTGTTTGTGCATACCCAGCAACTCCTAATACTAATATGTGTTGCAGAGAGTGGGTAAGTCCACTCCAGCCCCAATACTTCATTCATGGGGTGGAGAGATCTGGAGTTTATACCGACTGGGGGATCATTGAAAAAAATAGTAATGGATTTAATGCCCAGTAAAGGTTTTATTATTATTATGCCAAAACTATTTGTTTTACCCAAAAGTGGTCCCTTAAAAAAATATATATATAAAAGTGTTGGTGTTATAAAGATATCTATATTATAAAATCACTTTAATCTTATTTACAGTGTGTAAAATATAATATGTTAGTCCAGCAATATTGCAATAATGGTGACACCGTGTTTTTATATCTATACAGTTGTTTGTTCTGTATTTATATATGTGCTTAGGGGAAAGCGCTAGAAACAGATTGTCACTTGTTAGACATTGTTGGCCAGGACTAGTGAAAGCCATCTGATTAGGAGCCAATGAAGAAAGTTCCTTGCTGGCTATAATTTTGTTGTCATCTCGCATATCTCGATAGTGTAATTGATGTGACAGGACTGGGCTGTAAACACAGTCCCTTAGCTGGTGCTCACTTTCACGTTTAGTCTCTTCCTGACATTGAAGATAATAAGATGGGACCTGGGTGTCAAACTTATGGAAGCCATTAAAGATAATGCAATAACCTTCTTAAAAAAAAATACCTATCTATAAATTATTCTCCCATAATGCTAGGGAAAAATAATAATTGGTATTGCTTTTCTTGAAACAAGACTGAGATGTCCTGATGGCTCAGTCAGCATGGGGTCCCTTTCTATTAATATTATAATTAAAATTATTATTTGGAGAGCCGCCAAAACAGAAATGAGTGGAACATGCAGTGTCCAATGTTTTTGGCATCTACATTCCTATCCTACATGGATTTAACTTTTTTTTTTTACATTTTTTAATTTTATTTATGTATTTGTTTTTTATTCAGGTTGTTATCGATGCCTTCAGATTGATCAATGCCAACATGATGGTCTTAGGACATGAACCAAGGCAAACCACTTCAAATCTTGGCCACTTGAATAAACCATCCATACAGGTAAATCCGGTGCTTGTGGAAATGCAATGAATTAGTGTAAGCTATCGTTTTATATCATTTTGAATGTCCTATATAAGTTGATATAAAATATATACATAGCCAAGTCACATTTAATATGACCGCCAACTAATATCCTGAATAACCACCGTGTTCAGCACCGACATCAGCTAGTAGATAGTATGCCAACATGTCGTTAAACTCACTTATTTTTAAAACATTTTATTTAAAATCCCAAAAAAAAATTCCATTGTCCACTTTCCTTGATAAAGATAGTGTTTTTTAATTTTTTGTTAAAGTCTTGCCAATTATTATTATTCTTTCATTACTTTGTTATATTTATAAATTAAATTTGCTGATATTATAGCCAGCTGTTCTTTTGCAGCCACGTCTTAAGTAGCCACACTTAATTTTCCTCAGATGATTAATTACGAACAAAAGCATTTGTGTGGTTGTGTTTTCAAATAAAATATTTCCTCTGCTCAGGTTTCGCTTACTACACAAACGTGAAATCCTAAACCCATCTTGTTTTATATGTCTAGGGATTTGTGGCTTTGGAAGACTCTGGCCTGGCCTGTTGCCTATTAAAGACCCTTAATTTAGTGTTTATCCAATCATTTGGCAGTTTCTTTTTACATGTCGATAATGCAAAATATATCTTATGTTAAGCAAATACATTTTTAACAAATTTAAACTTTAGTTTTTTTAACAGACTTCAGTCAAGGTTCATAAAAAGAGTCAAATTTAATGAGTATGTGCCAGCTATCCATTGTTTAGCACATAGGCATGCCCATACTTGCATGTTTCTAGAGAATATATTACTGGACCCTTTAGCCAACATGTAATGACCTTCCTTGTAAACATCATGGCTTATACTCCTTCATTATGGTGTGTATTTTCAGCTTACAAGCTACTTAACCTTTACCAAAGTAATTACAGATAATATAATTTCCACCTTATGTTTTTGATATTTGTAAATAGACAGCAATTCATTTCTGCCATGTAAAAATCATTTTTTTGTGCAGTCTTAAATTAGGACACCAAGTGTTGCTTAGAATTATAGAAATATACATTTGAATGTCTAAAATCATATGAGCCCACAGGGACTTCACTCTTGTAATCCAATACCATTTTATACATGGCTCCTTTAAGCATATGCCTGCTGTATTACACCGCTTTGAGCAAAGCCCAGGATGGATCATGCACAAGCTAGGAAACCTACCCACAGACGGCCGTTTCAAACTTAATTGGTTCTCATGAGTTTTGGGCTGGTAACTGGTTTGTACAGTATATTTATTTTTTTAGACATTCAAATGTGAACGCAGATGTACTATTTATTTACTGTACTGTGGAGGCTTCTATCGCTGATGATGATGATGATTGTTTTGAACTACCTACTCATAAGGTCCACAACACAAGCTTGGATCCCGCTCCATGCTGATAGCCAGTAAGCTTGAAACAGCTGTGCATGGATAGGATTCTCTGCTTGTGTAAAAACCCAGGCTTGAAGCATTGAACATATGCTTAAAAAGAGTCATGTATAAAGTGTTTTTAGAATTGTGTCTCATTTGCATGTCTCCAGTCTCTAAAAGTGCAGTGTAACAACTGTATCTCCGAGGAACCGGAGCAAGAAATAACTTATTTTTAGTCATTCAAATAATATTACAAATGTATTATTCATTTTCTGTATGGTGGAGGCTTCTATCACTCTTCAGCCCACCATATATATTTGCATCATATTTTTGACATAAGCAGTTGGTTTGATTTTATCTGTCAACTTTTGTCTAGTTACTTTTTGTTCTTTCTTTTCATAACTCTTTCTTTTTCTATCTTGTATTGTTTTCAGGCTCTCATTCATGGCCTCAACCGACATTATTATTCTATCACCATCAACTACAGGAAAAATGAGCTGGAACAAAAGGTGGGGTATTGCTCAATAACTGGTTTTGTATATCTTCATAATTGAATTGTTTTAAAAAATGTATGTGTGTGTGTGTATATATATATATATATATATATATATATATATATATATATATATATATATATATATATATATATATATATATATATATATATATATATATATATATATATACCTAATCAATATTTCATAATGTGTTAATACACGCTTATGTTCTGCAGATGTTGTTGAATTTGCATAAGAAGAGTTGGATGGAGGGCTTGACACTTCAAGATTACAGTGAACACTGTAAACTCAATGAGACGGTTGTGAAAGAAATGTTGGAACTTGCAAAGAATTACAACAAGGTACCAAATATCTTTATGAATTAATAAATATAATGAACCCATGGCACATTTGCATTAATATTCCATTTTAGTGCTTAGTATTTATTCTTGAACATATATTTCATTATGATTAAATACCCCATAGCAGTTGAGTAGAAAACACTTCACAAATGTGAGCTTCTAGGCAACATTGGTCATACCAGAGGATCATCTTCAAGATATGGTTTTGAATTCTTATCGTGCTGCCACATTTACTTTTATTCTTCTTTTTTGTTGTTTTAGTATATTTTTTAAGTTGATTAATTTGCTTTTCCACTTGAGTGATTCTTCCTGAAATGCTGTCATTCTGTATATTGAGTTATGTTCTTCTCATCATTGAAGTGCATAAATATAATATGCTTTTTAAGCTAATTGCTGAATCCCGTTTACATTTGTCTTTCGAACTCGCCATGCAGTGGGGACTGATTAATATCTGAGCCTGTAGCGCGTGTTGTCATTTCAGTTGTTTTTTTTGTTTTACTTTTTAGTTGTTTTTTTCTACAGTGGCTCCTGCCAGTGGAAAGGAGTGGGTGTTAGGCATGGCATTGAGAAGATGTCTAGTTAGCTTTGAATGATTTGTGAGTGAAAACCTAGCAGTCACTTCAATTGGGCATATATTAGCAATGGTTTTGTCTTGAGAAGAAGGAACACATTCAGACTTCTGCATTGTCAGACCTGATTAAAATATGCTCCAATAATTGGAGTCGCACACAAACGAAGAGAGAGACACCTGGTTACATGTACCAGCTTCACATTCACTTTCTTATTATAAATTATTTTAATGATACAGAAAGGTTGGAACAATGACAGAGTGTGAAAGAGATATAATGCTTAAATTGTAATGATGTTCTGATGTTTAAATGATGATACACACACTGTGTAGAACACAATTATTCATTTTACACATATAACCTAAAATGGTTTGCGTTTAACGGAATAGATACAAATAATCCTACTTCCTCAGACTTTATTTTTTTTCTTTGTAAACGAAGGACTAGATCAGCGGTGCTGAAAAGTCTGTTTTGGGACTGGTGTCGGTTCCTGAGGAGACCCGAAATTAAACCTACCTTTACCATTCCTAATGGCCCATATCGTATCGCCTCCATGAAAAATGTTTTTGATCTGAAATACAGTACCCGCCATCATTGTCCACAGAATATTTTTCCTTAGAAGCATCCACAGACCTAAATTAAGATATGTGGAGGAATAACTCCCTCTTTTTTTTCCTCGTTCAGTCATTTTTGACTCTCCATGACCTTATGCACCGTAACATCTTTATGTCCATGGTCATGCTGACCATGACAGAAATACTGGTGTGGGTTCCTTGTCCGGAGGGCCACAGCATACAGCTCTTAGTATTCCTAGGTGGTTTCCCATCCCAGTACTGACCAGGCCCATGCCAGTACTGACCAGGCTGCTTCAGGGTGGTGTGAGCTCTTGCTTCCCTGACTTGGAATCGAACCCAGAGCGACAGCGGTGGAAGCACCAAGTCCTAACCACTGCACCTTAGGAAAATAGAGATTTTTACTAGCACTGCAGAACCATAGCAGTACTTGTACTAAATCACAGATAACATTTTTATTATCCTTTATTTTTAACACTCCCAATATATTATGTGCTGATATATAAGGGTTAAGTACAAGGCAAAAATTATTTTAACACATTGCAGAAGAATGGAGGAGTCTGTCTTTTTGATCTTATAATCGGAGAGTACTTACCCTAAGGCACCTTACAAGATTGGAGACTCGCAAACTAATCCTTCTGATTGTATGTGTAGGCTCAGTACTATAGTGTGTATATCATATATGTGATTTTTAGTTTTCTTCATCATGTGTTCTGTTTCAGGCCGTGGAAGAAGAAGACAAGATGACCCCAGAGCAGCTGGCTATCAAAAATGTTGGGAAGCAGGTATGGAACTCTCTATATGACAATAACAAAACCATTTGATGCCCCAAAAGAGCATAATAAAATAGTTGCAACAAGCAAATTAAGAACAGTTATAGTTCATTAAACAGACAAATTTAAAGAATGCCAATACATTTTGAAGCATTTATACATGTAACATAAACCAATCTGATCTCATTCTGTGGGAGAGGTTCAATTCTGAATTGATGTCAATATAATATTAGTTTGGTTTGACATAATATACGTGTGTTGCCTGTAGTCATTATACAGGAAGGTACCCAATGCATCCACTGCATAATCTCAGAGTATTGGGATTATGATTATCAGGAACCCCTGATAGGTGATGCTAAAGCAGGATTCTATAATATGTGTTGTAGGTGCAGATTATGGGAAAACTGTACAATAACAATATGATGTCAATGTTAAAAACATGGAGTCTGACCAAGAGGATAATTAGACATAGAAAAAGACCTAAAGCTAGTATTTAAATTAGAAAAACAAATGTTTCTACTGGAGACATCCATGACACTTCTGTGAAGACTGTTCATCATCTCTAGAGGACAGGGCTTGCATTTATTCATACAAGCTGTCTGTAGTGAAGTGGGTAGGCGTCAAATTATGTGAGATCCAATTGTATATCAAGTCCAACCCCACCACACCCACTATTCAGTGATGGTATAAAAATATAACGGTCATTTTACATCTGTGAAGATGTGATGTAACAAAGATAAGATTGGATTTTCTATACACAAAAAAAGAATGAAAATGTTGTTTATGTTCATAGTTTTCACAGCTGCTAAAGTTTGTTAAATGTTTAATTGTACTTCAACTATAGGCAAGCAATGTGAAATAAAATATTATGTCTATGGCTCACACCGATGTGAATTGCAAGCTTCCCAGTCAACAGTGCTCCTTTTAATAATCTTTATTTTTTTTCCCTTTTAGGATCCCAAGCGTCATTTGGAAGAACATGTAGATGTTTTGATGACTTCAAATATTGTCCAGTGTTTAGCAGCTATGTTGGACACTGTTGTATTTAAATAATGAGCAAAAGCCTGTGTATGTAAAACTGTATGTAATTATAGCCGGCAATGCTGCTGGTTTATATGGAACGATCAGCAGTCCACGTTACAGGTTGTCTTAAACATTTATATATATTTCGATATTAAGGGCATTTTCATAAACTTTTTATGTTTTTGGGTTGAGGTATTGGCACTGGCTTTCGGGAAATAATCAATAATTATGTGATCCCAGAGAAGCAGGGTTTGGTTTAGCCAGGTATATCTGGATACATAATCTGCACAGCTCCAATATAAAGCCTCCATTTTATTCGCTTTATCTTTGTGTTCATGTAATTATTTGATACCTTAAAGGGACACTGAATTCTCAAATTTTCTATCATGCATTTAAAAGAATCAATTTTAATTTTTGCAACAAAGTTGCAAAACAAACGTTGGCTCCACCCCAACAATGGCCTAGTAAATGAAATAGGAAGGAGACTTGGGCACGTGCTTCATCAGTCCTCTCACTTTGTCTCCGGTCTGTCACTTTACTAGAAGCTCTAAGATTTTAATAATACAGATTCGGGCCAAAGTTTTTAAAAGTGCTTTTTTTAAATGCATGATTTTTCTTTTTCTTCCTCCAGTGTCCCTTTAATGTCAGTTTATTAGCATGAACAAATACAGCTTCAGCAGCTGGTTTACAGGTAACTGAAAGACATCCAATAACGTGAACTGCTGCCTTAAGTGGAAGACATCTGGAATCATTTGCAATCTTGGAGCAGCGATGTAACACCTCGCCGCCTCTGTTGTGCAATTACTTCTGTTCCACAACGTCAGGGTCTTTACAGATTGCAAAATAGATTGAGAATACATCAGGGCAAATTTTATTAAGTTTCCATTTGATATCTGAAACAAGAAAATCAGTACCACAAATGTATTTTGTGTTGCTACATAATAAAATACATTTACACCTACCTGGTTCTCAGAGTGTGAATATCATATACTTTTTCAGTGCCGCAAAGAACACATTCACGTTTCTTCTTGTCTAATTTAATTTCTCTTCCACAATTTGATCAATAATCTTGTGCATGGGAGTTATTCCAGCATTCAATTCATGTTACAAACAAGATTAACTATTAACTTTTATCTTAATTACACATAAAAATATTTAAGTTAAATCAGTAGTGTATGAAAACATTTTTTTAAAATTTGCATCAAAAAATCCCCAAATAAACGTCCACAAACGCACCCTGATGTTTGCTAAATCTCTTTAGTTTGCTTGCAATTAGTTTTGAGAGTCAACACCCCTGCAAATCCCTGCTACAATTGGCATAACATTCCTAATTCATTTTGGCCAATCACAGGCAGCTAATACATTTGTATCATCTGAAAAATTAGTATGTGCACCAAAGAATCATGGGATGCAAAGTCCTGTTTTCACTCTAAAACAAGACATAAGGAGTCAGACATTGCTCTGTAGATCCCTACATTATGCTGCTGTTTGCTTAAAGATTAGTAAAGGATTCAAATCCATACCCAAATGCTGTGTTTCTATTGGGAGGTTCACTGTGCAGCTCTGGGGGTGTGGAAAACGAGTATTATTTTTAAATAAAATAAATGTGTATGTGTATAGAATGACTCCATGTAATGTGTGTCTGATATAGGCAGTATGTTTTCGATTAGAAAAATGTAAGAACAGGGAAACTTAGATATACCTCTAATTATTTATTCATAAAATAATTTTTGATTGGTTGAATCTTACATTTAAAAACGCTGTCAATCAAGTGCACATAAAATAAGAACCACAGCATGTATGTGATATTAATGTAGAAAGTTTATTTTAATAGAAATAGCTTTCTGATAGTGTGATTGAAATATGTCGTTTTTGAAATGTTTTGTCCAAAAATTTGAGGAACCAAAACTAAAAACTCTGGGCAAGTGGTGGGTAAGAGAATTATATATATATATATATAATCATCATGACTATATCTGGGTCTAAATATGCATCTTCCTATGTTCTGTTATGAGCGTTAATAACTTGCACATCTTTGACCTAAGGCCATGCCCACAATACCAGTGTCATGCTGCTGAAAGCAGACACAGCTTGTCACTCCTTCTGCTTGCTAAAAGCATGAAGCTCCTCCCTTACTGGGTGTGGCCTTAGGACATAGCTGTGCAAGATGTCCGGGAGAGAACGGAAAGACTGGGAAGTTTCATAAGATGAGAATGTGTTACTCGGGAGGCTTCTTAGAAGTAAGCAAAGTGAAAATGTTATATTCAAATTACTTTGAAGCAAGTGGTTAATCAACATGATTTAAAACATTTATATAAAACAAAACATATAAAATTATATGGAAAATATAGTTCCTAATCAATTATTTAAAACCATTCTTTAATACTGAAGGTTGTTTAACATCCACACGTTATCAGTTCATCAAGGGGGTGGAACTAATTTTAGCTGGGAGGATGTTCTTAAGGGCTTCTACAACAGTCTAGATGGCAGCTGGCCTCCCTATCCAAATAGTGCTCTTCATTGACTGCATCCCAGCCAGAGCTGTTAAAGGGCCACCATACAATAAAAAAATATAAATGTGTTTGAAAACTTTTCCTACTGTTGCAGTGAATGATGTAAGGGATCCGCTTCTGGACCAGGGATAGGGAATGATGTTGTGTCTATTCTCTCTTCCACCCTTCACTTCACGAATCACCAAAGCACACACATACTCTCATGATCCAGCTCTGGTGGTACATACACACACAAAAAAAAACGTGTAATATTTTATTTTACTGATCGTGTGGCTTTTCAGGAAGGTGTATCTCTGTAAACTAGTGAGCTTTCCGACACCCTCCTTTATAAGGGATGAGGGCAAATAACTAAGCTGGAGATTGGGAAGATAAGGGCCTCATTCAAATGTGATCTGGCCAATTGAATAGGGCTCTATATAAGCACAGAGCACATTTTTTTAACAGAAGTTTTTAGTTAGTGAAGACCTTGCTTTTGGATAGAAGTTCCCGAACTAACGACGTCTGTAAAAAAAAAAAAAAAAAAAAAAAAATGCTCTGTGGTTATATCTAACCCGATTCAATTGGCCTAATCGCATTTTAATGAGGCCCCCTGTCTTTAAAAGTATGTATTGCATATTAAGAAGAAAAGTCAATAATGACTGGTTGTGAATTAAAACATCAAGCTCCTGCTTTAGGACATTTTCGTATTTTAAGGGTTTTTCCAGAAATAAATTACATTTCTCAGTATTTTAATTATACTTAAAAGCCTGATGTGTAGAAGAGATACAACATCAATTTATTCAAACATGTAAATACTGTTGTTTTTCTGGGAACAAAACAACAACAAAAAGATTAACTGCAGTGAGTACCTAGAAAATTGCTATTGTTGCTGCTGTTTTCTTTTCCAAATAAGCCATAAATACTAAATAGATACTTGTCTTGGCTACTAACACTTGGCTACTTTACCTGGTGTCTTATACCACTTGAGTAAAATTGTGACTAATAAATAAGAAACTGTATCTTAATTTAACAACGCTGAAAAAATATGCACCAAGACACCAACAGACTTAAAGGATATAGGTAAACACACTTCTGATCCTCAATGGGATGCCTCCCACCTACAATATTCTGAATTAACTTGTACCCTCAACACTGCACCCTGTTATTTCTGGTCTTGTCTCCACACACTCCCTTAACTTCCCACTGTCTCTGCCTACAAGTGTCATTTTACGTAGTAAGTCTGTAGTAGGTATTGAAAATTATTCTCTTTAAGTTTAGAAAAGTTGTTTATAGTGTCATTTAAGTATGTATTTCCTATGCAGCTTAGACATGGTGCCCCACAGAGAATTAAAAAAAAATATTATCCAGTATATATTGAACCTACCAATCCATTGAGCCTTTAGTGTTTTTCTGTATGATAGAGTAAACATACTGTACTGAAGACTATTTTACCACTGCATATCCCAGAACTCTGTAGTGTGAGTTGTTGCTGGTTGTAAGTGCACCTCATTTAAGCATTAACCGGGGTGATGACCATTCCAATTGTACATTGTGGTACACTGGTTAACCCATACCCAGATTCATATGAATGATTTACAACTTTCGATTCTTATCCCATGGAAGTGTGGTCTTTGGGGACCACTGACATTCAGCTTGGCGGACCTATATGTGTAAATAAAAGTATTTTTAATAAGGTGTGGCTTAGACACTTGATTAATTAAAGCCGTTTCTAGGTTTCCTGGGTTATGAGTGTAGTGTATGCAAAACTTTTTGCATGAAAAAATACCAAAATAAAGATTTAAACACTTGAAGTTAGCAAAATGTCTTGTCATTTCTGACAATTTAAAAAACCCAGGCTAAATAAGCATAAAATGAAAAAAAATGTTTTGGCAATCAGGAGGAATCTGAAACATTTCTATCACAATCTGGGGTTGCTGTCTGTGCTGCAAATCAGCCTAGGATATGTAGTCTGGTACATGTTAGAAAGTTCTATGTATTTTCATATCTGTGCAGCACATTTACACTAGATTACAACCCGGTAGGTCGACTGGCAGCACTTCCTTTGGAGGTCACAACCTGTACCTATCTGCTCTGCACTGTTATGTAAGCTCCTAGTACGGTGCAAATCCAGATGGCAGTATCCAGCATATAAATATGTAAGCACATTCAACTTTTAATTATAATACAGATGTTTCTACTAATCAGTGGCTGTTTTTTTTTAGGAAACATTTGAAACCCAGAAAACTTCTATATACCTTTAACCATTGATCATTAATGACACGTTTGGGCATGGTCACATACAGTGCAAGTGGAGATAAGTCATAACCACTGAATAATTAAACAGATTACAGGTGACTTAACTGGCTTCCAAACAAGCAATGTGAGTCATGTCAGGAGGTAGGTGGAGCAGGTGCTTGTGTACTTCAATGAAGCTGTGAGCTATACTAAGTATGGTCACCCATGATTGTCAGGTCATAGCAGAGAGGTCAGGCAAATTGTGGTCAACATGAGAAGCAACTGATAACCCACTGTGCCAAGATAACCTAAGGGATAAGCACAAAGAGACATAACCATAGATGTTTCTGTCGAGCTACGGTCCATAGGGTCACGAGAATCATACACGACTGAACAACTAAAGGACAACCTATTATTTATTTATAATGCGCAATCATTGCGTAATGCTATACAGAGGTTACGTACAAAATACAATATGAACACATGATGAGAGAATGGAGGCTCCTGTCTAAGTTTAACATCAAAGAGAGAGAGAGACAGAAATAGAGACAGACAGAAATAGAG
Organism: Discoglossus pictus; assembly: GCA_027410445.1. Lineage (NCBI taxonomy): Eukaryota > Metazoa > Chordata > Amphibia > Anura > Alytidae > Discoglossus > Discoglossus pictus. Next base: position 17,129,413 of record CM050173.1, on the reverse strand, counting down.
AGATGTCTACTTGGGTAGAAGAATGTGCAGAGTTACAGGGAGGTTTTCATTTAGCAAGAGCAGGATCTGATAGAAATGCAATATGAGAAGGAGGTCTCTAGTAAGTGGTGGGCAAGTCTGGTCCTGGTGAGTCACACACAGGCCTGGATTTGAGGATATCCCTGCTGCACACAGGGAAGTCTATCGCTTGTTCCGCCATCCTGATTGACTCACCTGTGCACAGAATGGAAATCATTAAATCCAGGATTGTGTGTGGTCCCTCCAGGACCACATTTGTACACCCCTTTGTGTCGTTCAGTTGTGTCCGACTCTCCAGGACCTCATGGACCACAACACACCATTCTAATCAACTTGGTACTGGAGTTGGTTGCCAGTTACTTCTCCAGTGGGCCAAAGCATATAGCTCCTGGTATTCCTAGGTGGTCTCACATCCAAGTTCTGGCCAGGCCCAACCCTGCATGGCTTCAGGATGGTGTGACTGGAATCAAACCCAGGTCGCAGCGGTGAAAGCACTGAATCCTAACCACTGGACCACCTGGGAACCCACCCCTGCTCTAGTATGAATCAAATTATCTTTACCTTGTGGTCAGATAATCGTCGTCTGTGAGCTATTTCATTTAGACCTGTTTGTCAGCCCCCCACCTATAATCTTTAAAAAATAAATAATATTAAATATTGCTATTCTAAATGATTAATTTAATTAATGATCAATTCACAACTGAAATAACTAGCTCCTCTTGCTAGGAAATTGCAGTAGTCATTTAGGCAAATCATATGAGAGCATGACATTTAGGATTTGTATTAGCCAATGGTGAAGAAGCCCACTAATCTGCAGCTGTACTCATTAAAAATAGGAGACCTTCATGAATACAGCAAGGCTTGGGAATCTTTTCTTTTATGAGTACTCCAACAGTTGGAGTAAGAGGCTGCTAGATGGCGCTGCTGAAATTCTACACCGTTTGTAAGCGCTGCTGAGATGGTTCACAATTTCCAAGCTTAAACCATTACCCCAACGCTAAAGCTATGACATCGGCAGCAATATCATGGCAGCGACATCTACAGGATTCTCACTGCCACTACGGCCGCCTGTGTGCTGGTGTACTCATAACAGGAAAGGACCAGGCTTGTTGCTACAGTGAACACCCAGTTTGCCCGTTCTATTTTCCTTCTAGTTTTAATTTATTATAATATTTCTGTCTTTAGACACCTAGAAATGGGGCAATTCATATATTATCTTGCATAAATGAATCGACAATTTGTGGGTGGGTAGATATAATGGAGAATCAAGATTACCCTGCTTGGCAAGACATGATGGTACAAAGTGAGTAATTGATTTTGAGATCAAGGGTTTAAAAGCAGGCTTTGAGGGACAATTATATCAATATGTACCTTACAGACTTGATAATAAAGTATCTAATTGACTGTAAATATGTTTATTTAATTAACACATTTCATTAGTTTGTAACGCTAATGAATGTCGTAGATGACTAGAAAAAACTTTTTAATTTTATTGCTCCAATAATGACAGCTTCAAGGAATCTGTCCCCATTATGTAAAAAGGACAAGAACTGCTCCCAATCCGTGCTGTAATACATACAATATCATTGGTCCAATTCCAATGTAACTTTATTAATAAAACATACCTTAGATTGTACTGTTTAAATATGTTTATGTGCCCTATAAATAACTTAATGATCTTATAAAACTTCTGGCAGTGGATCCACTCTCATGCGGATCCCTCTCTTTTGGATCCACTCTCTTGCGGATCCCCTTGTTTTCCACACCCCCAGAGCTGCTTACATAGGCGCAGTGTACCTACCAATAGAAACACAGCATTTGGGTACAGGTTTTAAGCCATTACCAACCTACAAGATAGCAGCAGCACAATGCAGAGAACTACAGATCAGTGTCTGTCTCCTCCTACTTCCTTCTATGGGGGGACTACACATCCCATGATCCCTTCCTGCGCGAACCGCCATCATTTATTGTTATATTAAAATGTATAGCTGGGTATGATTGGCCTAAACAAATGATGAATTGTATGCTAATTTTACCAGGGATATCCAAACAAAGCAACTGCTTGCAAACTCAAGAGATTCAGTAAATATCAGGGTCAGTTTGTTAATGTTTTTTTGGGGTATTTGGGATGTTTGCATACACTACTGATTCTCCTCTATGAGATGCATTCATAATCCAGGAAATTTACATATGCCTCTATGGAAGAGTAAGCCCTAAGGGATAACCATCCCTCAACCTAAAAAATGAGTGGAACTCCATGATGCAATCCATATGACAGAAACAGTCAGCTACATATAAGATTTTCTTCCCAAAAAACAATCTTTAAATTAGAAAAGTTCTCTTCCACTTGAAAATGAATCATTAAATAAAGACATTTTCCCTAGGCTACATACACATATCCTTTCAATAAAAAAACACATTTCCTGAGCTCTCCATTCCTGTCACCTCCTAAATGCAAATGTTTTTACTTAATCTGCACTTAATTACCTGAGAATTCTCCTCTTGTAGCTCCCACCTCAATTAGTAAACTGTGGATTTCTAGCAGGATTTCTATGTGTTTTTGAAAAGCTCTAGTTAGAGATATAATAGTCCTCAAAATAATACGAAGAAAGATTTATTAAAAACTACAAATAATTTTAGATGAAAATAACTAATACAATGTGGGTTAAAGATGAGTTTAAATAAAACATCATCTCACAAGTATTTCCATCCAATGAGACTGGAAGTGTAGCCCATTCCATGTGGATGTTATGTGGTGACTGCTTCTGCAAAACCACAAAGCACATTATTTTCTGGACAATTAAAACTCCAGGATGGAGAGCTGTGAGCATCGTCTGGTGTGAGCTGGGGGCTCCCCTGGCACCTGCCCATCCCTACCCCAGAGACCCCCCAAGGAGCAAGAAGAGCCTGACACAAGAAGGGCCCAGATACCTTGGGATACGAGCTGGAACCTAACGTATAGCATAATGTGGTGATAGTTATTAGTCATAAGGTGTGCATTAACAAACAATGTATTGTGAGTTTGTGTTTATATATATATATATATATATATATATATATATATATATATATAAATATATATGTATGTATGTGTGTGTGTATATATATATATATATATATATATATATATATGCATGTGTGTATATATATATATATATATATATATATATATATATGTCATGTGTAAAATGTATGATCTAATATATTTAATATAAATCATATAAATTACATTTTTTTACTTTTTTTGTGAATTATTTGTAAGTCTGAAGAGGTTTCCGTCGCCACTTGTACAGTACAGAGTATTTTTTAGAACAACTCTATTTATGTATAATTAAACATTTATATAAACCTATATACATTTCTGTGTGTGTGTATATATATATATATATATATATATATATATATATATATATATATATATATATATACAAATGCTCTCAAACCAAGTAAATATTTTAATTTTGGAAAAATTCTAAGCATATGAATTTGTGTATAATATATATTTACATCTCCCAAACCAAGGAAAAAAATTTAGTTTTGGAAAACATCTAAGCATATGTATCTGTGTATATGTATTTGTAAGTGTATAAATCTATATGCATATTCCCACATATATACATATATAATTTTGTTCATGTAAAGCAGAAAAACACATAGTAACAAATCTCCATCCCAGGTTTAAGTGCAGATGGATAAGTACACAGGTCTGTGGGTTGTTGTTTTTTTTTATCTCTTTCTGCATTAGGGATTCAGATTAAATATTTAGTTATGAAAGATGTGGTAAACATCACTACAAATACATCAAGACACTTGAAGGCAGCAGCTTATGATTATTTCAGACCCATCCTGAGGACTCCATATTCTCGCCTGAGATCACACAGCCCCAGCAACTGCTGTCTTTTACTAAAAAGGTGACTTTAGAGAAGCCTTGAGCTGGAGATGTTGGAGATGTTGGAGATGCTGGAGATGCTGGATCTTGTGTGTATCATCACAATGACCAGGCTGTAATTGGGAGAATTTGCACCTAGCCAGCCCATCTCTGACTATAAAGTGAGTAGATCTGCCAATGTCACAATATACAGAACATAATTCTTAACACTTCTTCATATCATTTAAAACTGGCCAAGGTGAAATAAATGCGTAAAATATACATGTTTTCGTCTTTGCGCACAACACTCTCTCCCATCCCAGCGACCAGGTGATTATACTAATTAATGCCTATCTAATTAAATTACTGTCAAGCAGTTAACCAATGGCAAGAGTCGTTTCATAAGCTCTTCCTGCAGCAAGATCAAAAGTGAGAGTTCTCTTATTACTGCATGGTGTCAATTGGCCAGTGTCTCCTCTCCAGAAAAAGTGGATGGATGAGGCAGAGCATCAAGGGGTGTTTGGAGCTGGTTAGGGCTTTAATTGTTAACCTGGATGTGTAGTTAAAGTGAGGGGTTTGCAGCAGACAAGGGGGTTATTTGGTACAGGAGCCATGCAGTTGGAGCATTGCCTCTCCCCATCTATCATGCTCTCCAAGAAATTCCTGAATATGAGCAGCAGTTATCCTCATCCAGGCGGATCTGAGCTTGTATTGCATGATCATCCCATTATCTCCACCACTGACAACCTGGAAAGAAGTTCACCTTTGAAAAAAACTGCCAGGGGGATGACGAATCAGTCAGATTCAGATCATTTTCCTGACTCCAAGGACACACCAGGGGACGTCCAGAGAAGTAAGCTGTCTCCTGTCTTGGACGGGGTCTCTGAGATTCGTC
>CM050173.1:17117132-17119632 GCA_027410445.1 Discoglossus pictus | reverse complement strand
TAAAATAAGCAGAGACTTAATATAGAAAGTCATTGTGGCTGCAATGTGGGTATTATTATTATAATTATTAATGTATTACAGTTAGTGACATCACATGTGAGTGTACCAATTACAGCATTAAATATCCCTGGAATCAGTCTATTGAAATACTGAACATTTATTATAATTCTGAAATAATAATAATAAGCCTCGCGATATTTATACTGTAATTCAGGCAATTGTGAGATCTATTATATTTATATATTTTAAGCGACCTTGGCAAACTGGCACCATGGGCAGCAACTGATGTATCTAATGTGTTTTTATCTTGAAGTAATATTTTTATAATGAACAGAGAAACAGTTTCACTTAATTAAAAAAAATATTTAATATATATAATTATATAGAGATTATAGACATAGATATAATCATATAATTAGACAGAAACCCAATCTATAGCATATTCAATAGCTGCTATATGAGATGTCACTTGGTGTTGGACTTGTATGTAATAGGCATTTTTTCTGTTAAGTTCTGTTAATGCCACTTTTTATTTTTGGCACACTGGAAATTTGCTTTTTTGGTAGTAAATATATGTCTATTTTCCTAATGAGGTCTTTATGTTTGAGCTATAATGATTTGTGATGGTTTTTCTTTAGTAAATAAATATACATTTTTACTATTTTGTATAAGTATACAGGATCTGGATCACTTATGTCCAATTTATCCCCCATCTGAGTTATTAATTATCTTAATCTTACTTGTTTACTCTCTTGTGGTTATGGCGATTTATACTAATGTATACTATTATATTTAAAAATACATAATGTAGACCTTTATTTTAGAAATAAATATTATTGGTGATATATTTGGTAAGATGAAAGCCTTCTCCCAGGTTGTGCTAAAGTGCTGAGATGGAAAGCTTCAGCAGAATAAGATAGACATTGGATGGTTTAATGTGTCTTAAATCAGTCGCAAACATAGTAGAGTCAGACATGTTTTTCCTAATTACTGTAGAATATATATTTTTTTTTTCACGAAAGTTTATAATGTGGTACATTGCCGAAAAGCAAAGCAGTATACAACTTTATATCTATGTCTATATATATATATATGTGTGTGTGTATGTTTAGATATAGACATAGACATAATACCATAATAACACCTGAGTCAGGGAGCAGAGACACAGATAACATGTAAGACTCCTCATGGCTCCAAGTCACTGACATCTCATGAGGGCCACTCACTGTATATGCTATGTACAGATGTACACACATGTTATTGGGACCCTGTGTGGCCTCTTATCTATCTATCTATTTATCTATCTATCTATATCTATCTATCTATCTATCTATCTATCTATCTATCTATCTATCTATCTACCTCTCTGTCTGTCTATCTATCTATCTATCTATCTATCTATCTATCTACCTCTCTGTCTGTCTATCTATCTATCTATCTATCTATCTATCTATCTATCTATCTATCTATCTATCTATCTATCTACCTCTCTGTCTATCTATCTATCTATCTATCTATCTATCTATCTATCTATCTATCTATCTATCTATCTATCTACCTCTCTGTCTATCTATCTATCTATCTATCTATCTATCTATCTATCTATCTATCTATCTATCTATCTATCTACCTCTCTGTCTGTCTATCTATCTATCTATCTATCTATCTATCTATCTATCTATCTATCTATCTATCTATCTATGTGTCTATCTATCTATCTGACATCTTGGCCCCTATTCTCTCTCTCTCTCTCTCTCTCTCTCTCTCTCTCTCTCTCTCTCTCTCTCTCTCTCTCTATATATATATATACACTGTGTCTGTAATATGTCACTGGGGCCCATCCTGCTCCCTATCCTCTCTCTATGTATATGTATATACACTATGTCTGTAATATCCTGACCCCTATCCTGATCCCTATCCTGATCCCTATCCTCTCTCTCACCCTTAGGATCTACACCGGCTGTGACCTGGACCGCCTGACCCCCTCTCCCAATGACTCCCCCCGGTCCCAGATCGTGCCCGGGGCCCGGTACTCCATGGCCAGCTCCTTCCTGCAGGATCAGTTCGTTAGTAATTACGCCAAGTCTCGCTTCCACCCCCCCGGAGCGGTGCCCGGCACTGACCGCAGTGTCCCTCACACCAATGGGCTGCTGTCCCCCCAACAAGGGGAGGACCCCGGAGCCCCGTCCCCGCAGCGCTGGTTTGTGACCCCGGCCAATAACCGCCTGGACTTCTCTGCAGCCTCCGCCTATGATGCGGCCACGGACTTCGCCGGTAACGCGGCCACCCTGCTGTCCTACGCGGCCGGAGTGAAGGCCCTGCCCCTGCAGGCTGCCGGCTGCACTGCGCGCCCCCTGGGGTATTACAGTGACCCCGCGGGGTGGGGGGCGCGGAGCCCGCAGTACTGCACCAAGTCCGGCTCAGTGCTGTCCTGCTGGGCGCCAGGAGGCAGAGTGGGCGCCACCAACCCATACCTCACAGGGGGGGAGGAGGCCGAGAG
>CM050173.1:16924632-17109632 GCA_027410445.1 Discoglossus pictus | reverse complement strand
GCCATAGATTTGGGAGTTCCCTGTAGTTATATTATTTTGGCAACAGAGTATTGTTCGTTTACATAAAGACAATATTAAACAGCATGTATTGATAAATGGCTTCAGCAGCTTATAGTGCAACCTATTAAGGATAAATTGAAAATAATGAGTGGGTGGAAAACATTCTTTTACATACATTATTTGAGCAGTATTTTTAACTTCAGTAGACTTCAAAACATTATGATGAATGAAACTTTTTTATTTTTTATTTCTTTGTTTAAATTCTCAATGATTATGTTTATTTTTGCTATTTTTTGTGTCCCCTGTTCATTTAATATGGGTGGGACTTGTTCCTACGCCCTTATCCCACTTATGGTAGTATATTGTGAAATAGATAATAAAAACAAGATCACTTTGGTGGGGCGATCTCATATTTTCATTAGTAATTACTTAATTAGGGGATTAATTACTTCATTTTGTGGGCTACTTCTGTGGTAATAGTAGAGACTGGCTCTTCACTGGTTGAAGTTTCCTGCAAAAGGAAGTTATTAATCAGGGAGCCATTTATAAATCATTTAGGGTTATTAGGGATTGATAAGATGGTATGATCTCTTGAGTTGACTAAAAGCCAACATTTGTAAATTCACAATTTGTCATTCTATTACTAGACATCTTTATAAGATCTTTCAATGACAAATATTCATGTATTTATTGATACTTTACGATCTTACCAATGAGATAAATTACTATGCCATGGTATCAGCTCCCCATAATTTAAACCTCAACTATATCCCTTAAATCAGTCTGTTATCCAGTATATATTTCCATTACTTCCATTTATATATTAATCTAACTGCGTGATGCAATTTATATTGACTTGCAATGGATCATTGCAGACTTCACCCTTTTGGTGAGCCAAATCTTGCACCATGGTGCACCATATGCTTTAATAACAGGCGTTACATCTGTATATATCTTTGTGCCAAGAATGTTGTTCTCCTATATATAAATCAGCAAGAAATTTAACATATTCTTTAATATTTTTTTAAATCACAAACCTTAGTATGTATTGACTTTCATCTGATCTATCCGAGGACCAACATCCACTCAATGATTTGCTATCATATGGAGTAATATAGAGTCATTGTATTCTGGCAATCCAACCCAAACTTTTCAATATAAATAAAAATTGGTGTAAATCCAACAATTCTTAAATCTAGATATTTTTTTCAAAAGTTTGTTAATGTCAATGGAAAGTTAAAATAAAACTCATTCTATCTTTCACCTGCTTCCTGACCCTTGCTATTCCTATTTGTTACTCTTCCCCAGTTCTCTGCCCTTTAATTCCCTTTAGATTGTAAGTAGCGAGTTTCCAGTCTTGTAGGGTGCTTTGGGATAAAGCACTTTCTGCTAAGATTCTAAGCTCAAAACAGGGCCCTTCAACTTTGAATTTGGTAAACGTGTATTTCCCCTGTTCTTATCCCCTGTACAGCGCTACGGAATATGTTGGCGCAATACAAATAAAAGATAATAATAATAATAATAATAAAAGGTTGGCACTAAATAAAACTTAAAAAAGTATTAAAAAATCTGTATGTCATAATAAAACATATCCCTTTCACCTTATCTGGAGTACTGAAAGTGTTTGTTATATTGCACTTTTTAACTGTGACCCGCGTGGCTCATTCAAATTGCAAATAGATGTTATGTATCTCTCATTATGGAATGTGTATTACCGAGTAACACCTTTGTAAGTAAGCATGCCAAAGATCATGTACTGCAGAACACAATTAAAATAGGTTTTGATTGTTTGTTTGCAGGGACTCACGGTAAATGTCATCAATAAACCCGTTCAAAAACATCATTTATTATGCAACGTATAGATTCCTATGGCAACAGCAGTGAAACCAAAACTAATTTCCCGGAGCAGAGTCATTTCCTAAAGGTTTATTTCACGTCATTGTGCTCTATATTGAAAGTGCGGGCTAATCAGTATTCATAAATCAGCCATGGGAACTGGTAAAGGTCATCAGGTCTTTCAGAAAAAGACAAAGCGTTGGAAGTCCATGACATATCTACAGACTAAATACCTGTTTGTAAGATCAATTTGGTGATCTATCCTATTTTTATGTTTTTTTTTTATTATTATTTTTTTAAATATGATATGAAAAACATTCAGACAGAATGGGATGTGATCCTGCTAGACTAAGGTTGGGACATTAGACTGATTACATCCTCTAGGACTTGGGTCTCAGTGTACTCAGTAGGGTTAGTAGAAAGATAGCAGACAGGGGATATTAGAGCTACTAATGGTGCATGTGGTGCAATGCACCAGGGCCCTCCTCTGGGGGTCCCAGTGCTTTTTAATTTTTTTTTTTGCATTTGTTTTTTTTTATGTAGTGTAGTGGCCCCTCTGAGGCCCCACACCATGCCCCCTCGGACTTCTCTGGGCCTCGTGGGCAGAAATTGGTATGCGTCTGTTTAACAAAATAGAATGTCTACCGTAGCTACAAGAGGTGGCAGTGTGGAGAAGTTCAGCATTCTGGGGTTGTGTATCAGGAAAGAAGTGAGAGCGCAAGGGCTGGATGATAGCAAAGCACAGGGATATACCGTATTGCTCCGAATAAAAGCCGCACCTTTTTTCTGATTTTTGAGCTTGCGGGTTACAGGTGCGGCTTATATTCGCGACCGTAAAAAAAATCATTGCCGATTTGCGAACTTTGCTTGTTACGTGTGCGCCTTCTATTTGCAAAGCAAAATTACTGCTGATTTGCGCGATTGCGAGTTAAGGGTGCCGATTTTCTTGCTTGAGACTGCGATATTGAATAGCAATTTACAGTTTCATTGATTCTATCATCATGTAAAGCCTGTAACCTGCAAACAAAGCTACAGTGAGCCTGTTTCTTGCAATGGCGGATCACTTTGAGAGTCTTTTTCTCTCCAATTTTATGGGTGCGGCTTATATTTGAGTACTATCTTTTTTCTATTTTTTTCCCCTTGAACTTTACCGGTGCGGCTTATATGCGGGTGCGGCTTATATTCAGACCAATACGGTAGGTTAATTGAGAGGGGAGCAGAGGGCATAGGGATGGGTGCTATGGGAAGAGGGGCCGTAGCTACCTTTTTGGAGCATTAGGCAGTGAAGTGGAGAAGCCCCTGCAAGTGAGTACGCAAGGTATGCACAGACCCATTTTTGCCTTTTCTGTGTGTGTAAGTTCCCTTTCCTGTTATAACTATCTTGTTCTAGGTGGTTACCCCCTAGTAGCCAGTCTACGAACTTTTGAAGCATTATATAATATAGTATATAAGTATATATATATATATAAACATATAAATATATATAAATATATATATATATATACACACAAACACATACATATATATATATATATATATATATATATATATACATACATATAAATATATATATATATATATATATATATATATATATATATACACATGTGTATCTATCTATTTAATCTTTATTGATCTCAAGGGTTCAAGAAACACAATGCTCTTCCATGATGTAACAACATTAATAAAGAAAGCAGTGTCTTCATGATGACTTGTGTAACCTTATACAAGATGGTTAACAAACGAGAAAAAACTTGTCCAATAAGCAAATCTGCATCACGTACACCTCCACACTAATTACCATCTGGTTAAACGAATATGAGGAGGTTTGACAAGCAATCTTAGCTGGCATTTTTTTTTTTTTTTTATAAACTTTCATTTCAGCGTGCTTCTTGTAGTCTGATTATCTTGGAAAGAAATCGACTCCAGGCAACAAAAACAAATACACTGTAGCATTATTTTCATTTTGTTTACTTCTTAAAATATTAATTTCAATATGTTAATATTTTTCTTGTAAACATGTGTTGCTTAAATATGTCAAAGTGCTTAATTTATTGTTGTTGGATCGAGGAATAAGTGTAAAGTGTTTGTTATATTGCTTGGTTTTACAGTTTAATGTGTCCACTTGACTAATCATTATCGTAATATCTGGGGCACTATATATCTGAGTTTATAAATCCTGTGCATCTAACAAATTATGATTTCCAACAAAAAATTAAAGCAATAAAAAAAAAAGAAAAAAGACGAAATAGAACAATTTATTTCCAAGCATTTGCATATTAGAATTTTAATAATAAATTAGTATGAACACCAACATTTGCTGCCTGTTTCTGAACATATGTGTGGAAGGGGGTAGGTGTCAAATAAAAAAAACAAATAATTTACAAATTATTTAAAAATATATTTTACTTTTTTCCCTCCTCCTACCCATCTCCCCACTGTTTAACAGATGAGAACGTGCTCTCATTATCTGGGCTATCAGGAAGTGCTTAAGTCAGACAAGAATAAAACTTTTTATACATTAAAAAAAAAATCTATATTTTATCTAAAAATATTTTCATGTTCACTGTATGCATCGCTGCTGCTGTTATTGTTTATTTGTTATCTACATCATGAATGCGATTTTTTCCTAAAATACAGTAGTTCTTTAAAATACCAGTGTAGCCCAGTATTTACACAAGTGTTGTTCGGAAGAAATTAAAGGGCAAAACCACTTTAAGAAATAAAACCAAGCAAATAAATACAGCCTTGCATTTTTTAGCTAGTAATTGCAATTATTATCTGCTTGTTTGCTCGCTTGTTTCAGCTGCTTAGTCTACTTGAAACTCAGGCAACCACATTTCGGTTGTAGCAACTGATTTTTTTGCTTTTTCTTCTCCATGGGCTTTAAACTTTTTTTTTCTCATAAATTCCATATTTTAGAAGGCTATTTGTGAATACAGGAATCCATTATGTGTTTGTTACACCACATGGACATTTGAGGTGTTTTTGTAGTCAGTGTAGGGAGAGGTGGGGAGGGGAAGAAAACAGACAGAAGTCCACAGCTTTGATTTGATAATTGGATAAGAATAAAATTGGCACCATACCCTTTCCACCTCACTGGTCCAGAGGCACACAGCTTGCTTAAGGAAATGCAACTGAAGCTCTCAGGAAATATATATTTTTTTCAAACAAACAACTTCCTCTAATGTTCTATGGAGACATCCATGAAAGAGCAAAGGCATCATTTTTTTATAATTAAAAATTAGCAATCCTTGCTACTTATTTACACTCAACCAATTAAGGGGATAACGTTGAATATATGTGTATGTATAACATGGCTCATTCATATCTATCATTTCCTTAACAGGCGCTATCAATCATTTATTAATAGCATGGAAAACAACTGAATTATATCTTCTGCCAGGAACACAGATATTAAAGAAACATTGAATAAATATATACAATATGTTGAGTCCAGTTAAGGACATAATTGGGAAGGGAAAGTCCTAAAGCTATTTTTTTAATTAGAAACAACTACATTTTGATGCTTTGGCAGATCCCTGGAGGCATATTTTGGTAAAACTGATGTATCTGAGAAAGGCACTTACATTTCTGGAGGAACAAGGCCAGCATTTATTGATGCAAGCTGCTTCTGAGTATATGTAGGTAGATAGGACAATAAGATTTGGTTATATAACATATGCCCATCGTGTCTTCCTCCTCCACATTCTTCCCTACCCTGAAATATAAAAAGAAACACACCCCTCATACTCCAGCCTTTAAAATATTTTTATCTAAAAAATGATGCTTATATACTAATGTTACACACTTCACAAAGATATACAGGTTTTCTTGAAGTACGGTTTATGCAAAGTTAGCTTTAATTTTATGAGCGTTATTAATATGAATTAGGGCCTCCGACAAAAATATGTCTATTTTATCAATAGGTCAATAGAATTTACAGGCCATTCATTTAAAAAACAAATTATCCTATAAAAAACATATATCCTAAATGTAAATGTAGAACTATTTACCAATGTTTCTGAGCTTTAGAGATGGATCACAAGGCCATACACATTTATTCTACATGCATATTTAGGGTCTATAGATCCATTCTGTGGTCTGTAGTTCCGTTCTGAGAGCTAGGCCTCAATTCCATGCCTTTGAGAATCTAAAGTCTGAGTGTATTTCACTCGGAGAACACTACCAAGCAATCACATCACTCTTAAATATAGCCTCAGAGAAATGCCAACTGAGCTGCACCATTGGGAGAGGCTTATGGTGCAGCTGTAAGCATGTTACAATAGAGCTGTTACCTCTGTACCTCTGTGTAAGCAGTGCTGGCTAAATGAATGATGGTATTGAGCAGGGCTAGTGACATCAGCGCAGCCTGCTTCCAAGCCCCATGATAGTCCAGCACACAGGCAGGGCTGGCCACACCCCCTGAGAGACACAGGTAGGAATAAAAAAAGAGATCTTATTTATCTGTTATATACAATTATTGTTTGATATGTGCGGCATTACTTTGATGCTTTTTCAGGAAGGTATATTCTTGAATACTAATAAGATTTCTATTTAACCTACCCAAAACATAGCTGTTGCAAACTTCAAGACGTATTCCCACCAGTAGAAAGAGATTGGCAGAAACAAAAATGGCATCTAACACCACAGCAAAACTACATGTATGTGTAGCTACATACTTGTATGGGAATAAGGTAATCCTACCCAAATATGTTTTATTTTGGTAGAAGGTTTTCATCCATAGCAGTATCAAAATTACTGTAGGAAAAGAGGTTATGTGAACATGATTTTATTGTAAGAATTAGTATACTTTAATTTATTTGCTAATATATTATTTTCATGAGTATGGTTTAGTTAACGCTGACAATATTTTTTTATTAAGTTCCATAATTATACTGCAGGGACATTACAGTATGTCAACAAGTACAGTGTGAAATAAGAATGTAAATATGGAACAGATCCCTTTATCATTAAAGGCGCACTGCACAATCAAGTCTGACTAAGAGAATAATCAATCAGGAAAAAAGTTAACTAAGCTAGTTTTTGATTATAAAAAAATCAGGCCACTGAAGGACCCTGACAGGATTCATGATACATTGGCAGGTTGTGTGTGAGAGGGGAGTTTAAAGTTCTGGCGAGCCATGCAAGAGGTTTGCATCTATGCCAATGAAGGGGTAGGGTGGTGTTAATTTGAGTCTTTTCTTTAAAAAAAGGCTCTTCCCTTTTCCCTTTCCCCTCTCCCACACCCCTATCTCAACTAATAACACAAACACATATTCACATCATCCAGCTCCAATGATGTGATGTAACAAATACAAAATGGATTCCTATACTCATAAACCATGTCTTCAAAAAATCAGATTTTGCCAAAAAAAATGTTTATGTCAATGGCTTACACAGCTGCTAAAATTGGTAATTTGTTACATACTTGACGAACAAGTGTCTGTTTTCTTGAACTGCAGTGGTCCTTTAAGATATATTCAGGAGTAGTAAGTAAGTTACATATTAAAGGCAAAAGGAAAAATGCCAGTCGTCTATCATTTGTGAAGCTGTTTTTGCTAAAAACATATTGTTATTTGCTCAGGGAATTTGGTGTCTTGGCAAAGGATACAACTGGTTAATATTATGTGCAATCACAAGGTCATAAGAGATGTGTCTAGATTTTTTGCTTGTGTGTTCCAGAAGATATCCATCACTGCTGTGGCCAGTCTGGTAATTACAATGTGTTGTTATGTATCTCAGTAATGACATCATAATAAACCTTGTGCTGATGTCATAGTACTGTCTGAGCTATAAATACTGGATACATCTCAGAGTAGAGGTGTGGATTGTATGTATTAAGATCAAACAATGGACATGACAGCTAGAGATGTGAGTATAACTGACAAAAACACATGATGGTCTTCAGTCAAGACAATCTATTATAATTGCAATGGTTGTTGTATTATAGGTTATATGAATATATATCTATTTGCTGGCCAATAACAAACAGGAAAACATCGAATATTGGATTGGATTTTGAATATGTTAACTGTATGTTGTCTTCTTATCAACCCTCTGTTGCCTTTTTCTACGAGCACTTGAAACTTGAAATTTATTTCCAAGTCAATTTATTGCAACTCAAAACAATTATTTACAATGTCATTTTCCAGGTGCCTAAGACCAATGCATACAATAGTATTAAGTATAATAAGTTGGAAAAACTTTATCTACACAAAAAATGTGCCACAATTAAAATAAAGAGAACCTATTGGCAAGTTCCAAGTGATAGGAGATAAAGGAAAACCTACTATCCTCCAGGGATCCTCCTATCAGGAAGGCTAAATCTATGTTAATGCCCCAACTTTTGCTACAAACCCTGTCATATAAAAAGGTAAGTGACATAATATATAATATTAGAAATTTAGTCTTTGACAGAGCCGATTATTTTGCATCCAAATGCCACCAGGCAGTGTTGAAGGGACTTTAAGCCTACTTACAGCGATAGTTTTTGAACTTACCATTCTCTGTGAGGTTGATTATGGGCACTAATACATTATGTCTTAATTTTTTTTTTAGATTTTAAATGTTTTTTTTGTTGTTTGTTTTTTACAAAAAATAAAACAATACAAACATACATTGCATTTCCATACATAATAAAATGTGTTGTACGTACAAATCTAATATCCAGAAAATATTTATCACATAATAGAATATCCATAAAATGTAAGCATTTTTTACTTTCCCTTTTTCCTTTCCTTTTAGAGGTTTACTCCTTACAACATTATTTTAGAATTTGTTCCTCCGCTATTTAATTTAACTCACAAACATTCAACATTATCGCTAGTTCCACAATAAATATCTCCTCTATACTACCTTGGAGGTCCTTGCCTTAAGCTTATTTCCTAGTTTTATAAAATTATTCTTTAGGACACTCCATCTTCCACTTCATTTCTCATAAGTACCAATATGTACCAAGACCGCCGGTTCATTTCCAGCCCCTCCCAATAATTTATCTACCTGAACCACAACATGCCGGACATGAGCACCTGGGAGACAACAAATTGTTTGATTGCTGGGATGTGGGTGACAAATCACCCTGTCTACCTTCTTAATAATAGAGTCCCCTACCACCAAAACCTATCTGTTGCTCTGCCTAATCTCCCCTCCCTCTATTCCATTAGAACTGTTCTCCCGGCTGTTAGAGGGAACAGCTCTATCTGGCATTGCCATTCCTCAATGGACATCACCAACAGTTTCACTCAACGTGGCAAATCTGTTGGTGTTTTCCAACTCCAAACTGGCCTGCCCCCTCCTGTTCCCCCTGATTCCCGTTCTAAATGTAACCCAGATATCTCCCTGGACATCCTCACTAGCCCCAGCTCCGCCCTCCATGCTTGGCCCAGCTAAATTGTGCTTTGTGAGCACCAACTCCCTTTCCAGTGGAGCAATATCAGTAAGTGCTGCAATTCTCCTCTCCAGTTCTCCAATTTTAGTTTCAAGATAGACAACATGCTCACACCTCTCACAGAGGTATGAACCCTGGATTAGCTGTTCCAACAGCGCATTCATGTTGTAGGATGTACACTGAGTGAGTTTGTCACTGGACTAACTCATTATTACTAATTACAAATCAATATATTTGTATATATCTTGTTTTTCTATATTTTAATAAATAAAAAATAATAAAAACAAATAGAGTTTTTTATTTAGTTTTTACTCTTTACTTTTTCCTTTTTTTTCTCTTTCCTTCCCTTTCCTTTTCTTTTCCTTTTTACCCTTCCTTCTGTTTCTTTCTTCCTGTTTCTGTACTACAATTTGCCCCCTTTTCTTTGAACGCTCTCTTTTATTTAAACTCCCACACTTATACTATAACTGTACTTTTACTTGAACTGTTCGCAAGCTCACAAGTTCGCTCATTATATTAGATTCTGACTACTCATCTGCACAGTAATCACTGCACCATTTACTATTCAGAAGACAATCACAGAACAGATGTGGTTTCCCTTATTTCTGAGTTTATTTCTTTGTATTTTGGTTGTTTGTTCCTGTACAACAGGGAACAATAGCTAGATTTGGGCCTAAATATAGGTTTCAGTTATGAGGATCCGTCAAGGCTCTCTTTTCCCCTTGTTTGTGACTAGCTATTGAAAAGTTTCCATTACTAATTGGTTCTTCTACAATTGAAGGTGTATAGTCCAGGCTAGTGGATTTGTGGATATGGAAATAATGAAAGAGTAGTGCGCACACAGTAATTGAATATTATATGTTCTGGAACTTACCTTTTTACATGACATGGTTTATAGCAAGATTTGGGGCATCAACGCAGTTTGAGCAGGTCCAATGAAAAAACTGGCTCAGGTAGATGGCAGGAGCACAGGCACATTGGCACAGGTAGAGTAGCAGAAGTCACAAAGAGGATACGGTTCTGAACTATCAGCAACTTACACAGTTATATTTAATGCTAATTTGTAAAATGATACAGATTTATTATCCATGATTTTTGCACGCAGGTTAACTTGAAATTGCAGCATGTACAACTCTTTCCTATTAAAGCTTGATCATTTCAGTGAGTATTGTTCTTCCAACTCCCTCTGCCTTTATCACAGCAGCCTGAGGCAATATGACACTCTGTTATACAACTAAAGATATGTGAAATATTTAATTACTATTTAGCCCCCAGGCATGCTTATTAAATGTAAGATTTCTCCTCCTTTGTAGATACTGTGCTGCATATAACCAACTGCCCTGCTGTTATTGGAATTGAACATTATATATTCCAAAATTTGGTTTCTCTCTTTACCTGCTAAAAAAGGGTTCTATTCAATTTGAGCTACGTAAATTATGCTGCTATGTAATTTCGGATGCAGGAGCATTTCCCCCCCTAACATTACACGCCTATTCAATGCTATTCACTCGCAATATTATGTATCTAACCCGGCATTTGTAAACCAAGTTCTTGTCAGTAATATTAAAGGAGGTTGGAATACGTGACACTCGCAAAGTTACACCAGTCACTGTAATTTACGGAATTTCTTACTGCGCCACAGCCATAGGATCCAATAGAAAATGGAAAATTGATTGACAGGGAGAGATAATATATTTGCAAGTCTCCTGCCCCAGCATTGACTCTGTTGTAGATTTTCACAAATTAGCACGCAGATCTCAGGCGTTGGAGGGACTGCTGTGAGAGACTGAGAGAAGGAGCTTTTGGAGGCTGGAGAGTAGTTGGTACTTATTTTCTCTTAACAAATACTTAGTTTACACTTAATTTCTACCAGACACATAAAAGCTGATAACACATAATTTACATACACACAGAGTAATACTACACAGAAATAAACATAGAGATAGGACACACCATCCACTACCCTTACATACATAATAAAACACATAACACATACATATTTTTGTCACTATATATATATATATATATACATATATATATATATATATATATATATATATATATATATATATAGTAATTTAGTAATATTTTTATATATATATATTAACTTGTTTTAAACATTCAAATGTGAACACAGATGTACTATTTATTTACTGTACTACTGTACGGTGGAGGGCTTCTATCGCTCTTTTGCCCACCATATTATAAATGATTGTTGTGGTGAACTACCTACTCATAAGGTCCACAACACAAGCTGGGATCCCGCTCCATGCTAATGATAGCCAGTAAGCTTGAAACAGCTGTACATGGATAGGATACTCAGCTTGTGTTTAATCCAATCTTGACTTTGCATTAAAGCTGTATAATACAGCATGCATAAGCTTAAAGGAAGCCAAGTTTGATAATGGCTAGGATTGAAGAGCGAGGCATTTGTGGGCACATTTGCATGCTCTGGAAGCAGTTTTTTTTTAACTTGTTTTAGACATTCAAATGTGAACACAGATGTACTTTTTATTTACTATATATATAGGTCCTCATTCAATTAGAATTTTGGCAATTGAATAGGGCTGTATATAAGCACATAACATATTTTTTTGACAGAAGTTTTTAGTTAGTGAAAACCTTGGTTTTGGATAGAAGTTCAGTAACTAAAAAGTTCTGTGAAATTTTTTTGTATGTGCTTATATAAAGCGCTATTCAATTGGGCAACTCGGAATTGAATGAGGCTCATAGTCTACAGCATGTTATTGAAAGTCAGCATTAATAAATGTATTAGTTAAGCATGCCATCCTCTCATCAATATGAGAACAGATATTTAGTCCTTTTGCCGGATGTAATTAACAGTCATTATGGCTGCTGACCTTTGTCTTCTCTCAGTATTAATGGGTAGGGGTTCAGCCATCATGATATTATAACAATCATTTATAATCTGATAACACCAATAAAGCAGATCACATACATAGTTGTGAGCGTACGGGCCATTGCTCACGCTTGCAGGCTCGCAGAGCGAGCCCACGCCCCTAGCTTAGCGATGGCCGCAGCTCGCGAAGCGAGCCGTGGGCCCTCGCATAGCGGGGGCGCCGCGGCCGAGGGCCTCAATTGCTGGCGGCGCTCTATGACAGCAACTGAGGCCCTCGCAAAATTAACGTTAATATAGAGCACTTTGGCAATGAGCGCCGCTGGCGTTTATTGCAGGCGAGCCGTTAAACCGTAGCCAAAAAGTACGGCCGCAACTCACGAACATGAAAAAAAAAAACACAATAAATACACACACCACATACAAAAAAAGCTTATCGACAGCAAGAGGGAGCATCCACGACCTCGAAAAAACAAGTTACACCTTCATTTACCTCAAAATAAAAGAGTTTAGACACAAAAAAATTGTCAAATCATGAGAAAAAATGGCGGCCGAACAAAACGAAAACGAGGCTACAGCACTCTAACCACGAAAAACACTTACGGATAATCTGCTAAGACGCATACCACACATTACAACATCGCATAAATCGGACGCAAGCCGCGGACAGGAAAAAAGCAAAAACACAATAAATACACACAACACATACATAAAAAGCTTACCTACAGCAAGAGGGAGCATCCACGACCTCAAAAAAAATACTTACAGCTTCACTTAACTAAAAATAAAAAGAGTTTAGACACTACAAAATTCTCTAAGCGACAGAAAAAATGGTGGCCGAACCAAACGAAAACGAGGCTACAGCACTCTAACCACGGAAAACACTTACGGATAATCCGAGAACACGCATACCACACATTACCCGCCATTTTACGCTAATGCGTAAGTACACAACTACGCTAACGGTTTGGTCTTGCGCACGCACAGTATTACACTGCACACATTCCTCACGCTTACACAGCAGCTCCACACCACTAATGCTGCAGCAACATCAAAACACATTCACAGCTCTTCAACACAATGCATACAAATAGGTCAAGTATATTCATTTATTAATTATTATTATATATTTCAGTAGTACACACAAAACAACATTAGCTACCTTACAATTACATATGTATATTAATAACTAAACAACTTTCCAAACATACACATCTCATTGCCGTCATTTTTTAGACGGGCAAGTTGCTAGTTAATGTAATAATAATGTGGATGAACAATCACATATATAGTTGTGGATCTTGCGATTTTGGTGACGTTTGCGATGTTGGTAACGCACTTGCGGCCCTCACGAAGCGAGGTAAGCAGTTGAAGCATGCAGGACTTAGGCTGCATTAAGAGCCGAAGGCGCTCATTGCATTGCGAGCCTCGCGTAGCGTGCTGCCGCTGAAAAACGTAGCACTTTGCCGCTGACCGCGAGGAACGCAGTTTGCTAATTTAACGGATAAACTTAGTTCAACCGCTTAACTCTAAAAAACAGAAAAACAAGCAAAATAATAAGAAAAATAATAATAATAACACACTCACACAGAGCACAGGGTGAGAGCCAGGAAGCCGGGGAGTGAGGTTGCAAGCGAATTGGAGCCATATTTGTCGATTTTTGTCAATCGAAAATCGACTAAGCGAGGAAATAAATGGCGGGCGAAAAATGTAAAACATCTAAAACAGGATGAAGACGAGGCTGAGCAAAGCCAGGCCTTCAGAGCGTAAAACGCAAACATTCAGCAGACACACAGGGGGGAAACGCACAGGGAAGGGACAGGGGGGAAATGCTGGAAAGACACACATGGCATTCCCAAGCATAAAACTTGCAGGTTAATGAATCCTACAATGAGCGGCCCGTACAGTAGGAGGGAGGAAAGGCTTGCAATGAGCGCCGAAGGCCCTCATTGTGGGGCTTGAGATGAGCACCTCGAACGGGAAAGGCTTGCAATGAGCCCTAAAGGTGATCTTTGCAAAGCAGGAAAGTTGAAGTACACGGGGGGAGAGGCTCGCAATGAGCCCCAAAGGTGCTCAGCACAAGGCTCGCAATGGGTGCCGAAGGTGCTCAGAGTAGCAAAAGCCTCACATTATGTGGCAAACAGCATTACTGGTTACTACTATTATATGGAGTGTTGAAGGATGAGATTTTTTTCATCTGATTATGGTTACTGTGGTTAAAGAGTCACAAATTAAAAAAAAACAATTTATTATCAAATTTGGGTCTAATATTCGTCATTTAATTGTAATGCATTTACATGCTTTTTCAGTACAGTACTGTGTGTTTAATTGTTGCTGCAGGGATCAGAAATGCTTTTAAAACCATTTGCGGTTGATGTTTAGTCATCTGTAATTTGCGAGTGATCGGTAAGGTCTAAATTGAATAGTGATTTAGTGTAAAACTAAGAAAAAGTCACTGGTAATATTGCTCCTGTCAAAAAATCAATAGGAAAGCTTGACGTAATTTGTGCGTCTGGCTTTGTTTCGTATTTTACGGGTAGCGGGTAGCTCACTTGCAATCATGAGAAACAGGGTGAATAGAATACCTTTGGAAATTTACTGACCACTTTTGATTTTGTCTAAATGGAAAATTATAATATTGCCCTAAGAATTATAACATTTGCAACATAAGCGCTCCTCATGGAATTCCGAGTAGAGCTTCTTATTGACTTCCTCTCAAATATCCCTTACATCAGACATGGAGATACAGTGTGAACCTTAGTTTCAGAATGTGCTATTGATATCGTTTCTCTGATAAGCTGAGCAACATTTGAGTGTAGTCAAATGTGTGCATGAATTATATAATTACATTGAAATCAGTGATGATAAGCAAACAAACACTTTCTGTGATTTCTAGTGTAATAACTGTTTTCTAGGAATTCTGAGCTGGAAGCAGGTTTTTTAACTTGTTTTAGACATAATGTGAACACAGATGTACTATTTATTTCCTGTACTACTGTACGGTGGAGGGCTTCTATCGCTCTTTTGCCCACCTTATTATAAATGATTGTTGTGGTGAACTACCTACTCATAAGATCCACAACACAGGCTGAGATCCCGCTCCATGCTGATGATAGCCAGTAAGCTTGAAACAGCTGTACATGGATAGGATAATCAGCCTGTGTTTAATACAACCTTGGCTTTGCATTAAAGCTGTGTAATACAGCATGCATAAGCTTAAAGGAAGCCATGTTTGATAATGGCTAGGATTGAAGAGCGAGGCATTTGTGAGCACATTTGCATGCTCTGCTTCCCAGAATGCAGTGTAATAACTGTTTTTCTTGGAATTCTGAGCTGGAAGCAGGTTTTTTTTAGACATTCAAATGTGAACACAGATGTACTTTTTATTTACTATATATATATATATATATATATATATATATATATATATATATATATATATATATATATATATATATATATCATTTTCATAAAAACTAAAAAATAGGTATGCCTCTGGGAATTTTTTAGGGATGTAACCGAACTTGATAAAGGATTCTAGGTAATCTCCATTTGGCAGGAGAATAATATAACATCATTTCTAGGGTTTAAGGAGTCAGCCTGCCCATCATAGGCTCTACATTTGAAATAGCCTGTTTTTACATTTCCTTCAAAGGGTATCTCCACATTTTTTACTTTACAATCTCCACTGAATGACCTCATACATTTATGAGCTCATCAAAATCTATTAAACAACAACAAACAAAAGCTTATCCACAGATATAACTGTCAATAGGTTAGTTGATATTACTCTGACTTGATAGGGCACTGGGTTCCAAAAGGGCAATTTAAATTTTTCTTTTTCTTTCAGGCTAATAAACTTAGCCAGATGGATGTATAATATTCTCCAACCCAGCATCTGGCTCATATAGTGGTCCCCTAATTTTAAGAGCTGGTGATGCAGAGATCTCCACAGCTCTTCAAGAAATGATCAAAACTGTAGGGCAGCTTTGGATGTTTGTGGTAGATCTACCATATAAAAGCAAGGATGTGATGTTTGTGAGGCTTCCCCCTACTTAAGGAAGGGCCATCAAGAGTTGAGATAGTTCTACTTACCAAAATATTATTTTTGGGAAAACAGCCCCTTCCCATATAATGAAGGATAATATAACTGCCTCCATGTAAGCTGAGTAGACCCAGTAAACCATTAAGGGGGGACTGATTCTGTTATATTGGGAATGTAGACTGGAATATGTTCAGACCTAGAGTTCAGTTCATGACATGCTGTTCATTTTGCAATTTTTTATTTTTTATCAGATCAAGATTGGAAAATGTACGGATAAGATTTCCCTCTTTGTGGACGATATCTTGCTAAGAATTGAAGGCAAGGAATTTGATACAAATTTAAAGAAAATAATTCAGATATACGCCAACTTATGAAATTGTAGATCAGCAAAACTCAAACCGTAAGTATAAATATTCATAATGAGTTGGTAGTAAAGGCCCTTTATTCTTTTCAATGGAGAGTTCAAATTGCCAGTAAATGTGGAGATGTGATTGAAACTTAAAATGAATCCCACTACAAATAAGATAAATACACAAACAGTTGGACACATCTCTCAAAAGATAGGGTTGGGTAAGGTCAAGACACCATTAGTATGATAATGCTCCTAATTATCTATTTATTTAGATGTTTGCCAGTTCCTAATCACATACTAAAAGAGGTCCAAAATGTATTAACTCATTATGCATGGAAAAATAAACCTCCCATGATCAGATTAAAGAGATATATATATATATATATATATATATATATATATATATATATATATATATAAATATATATATAATATATATATATTATTTGTGGAATTAGCCAGATGGGACTGTATGAAATTGCAAATTATTGAGTTCAAAAATATAAACTTAAATATCTGATTTGGCTTTCTTTAGAATGTTGCCCCAAATATATCCAAATTTACTTATTGGCAAGAAATATAACTTTATTGAGTATTTTTGAATTATTACACAATGAATAATAATAACCAGGAATATTTAGATTTAAACAAAATACACAACTTCACAATGTGACAAATAAATTATTTTGATTGAAAGGGAAGAATCTAAGGGTGAGAAATATAAACTTTCATAAAACATTACATTTTTGATATATTAAACTCTACTTTTTATAAGAGAAATAACCTTAAAGGCATACATAAATGTCCTGGATGAATGCATCTGATAGAGGAGAATCAGTAGTGTATGAGAAAAAAATGTTTTCATGAAAAAATCCCAAAATAAACATTAGAAAACTCACCCTGATGTTTGCTAATTTTCTTCATTTTGCAAGTAGTTGCTTCTGTTAGTTGACACCCCTGGACATCTCTGCTAAAATTTGCATAAAATTCATCATTTGTTTTGGTCAATAACAGGCAGCGTATACATTTTAATACAATTTAACAATCAGTGATGGCAGTTTGTGCAGGAAGGAATCATGGGATGTGTAGTCTTAGCCCTCCTGTAGAAGGAAGTAGGAGGAGCCAGACACTGATCTATATAGCTGTTGCTGGCTTGAATGCCAGTACAGGGCTAAAATCCATACCCAAATGTAATGTTCCTATTGGTAGGTACACTGTGCCTATGTAAACAGCTTTGGGGGGTGGAAAACAAGTGTTATTTTTAAATAAAATAAATATGTATTTGTATAGAATGACCCCATGTAATGTGCGTGTCTGATATAAGCAGTGCGTGTTAGATTAGAGAGAGGGAAACACAGGGAGACTTAAAGTTACATTTAACTTTGTTATACATTTTTCCAAATGGTCTCAAGATTGACCATCCACCATCCCTCTGCCAAAAAAACACACATTTGCTCTATTGAGAAAGTGGCTAAACAATGGAATAAAAATTAGAAAAGCAGCAGGAATGCTGATTATATTTCTAATGAAGGAGATACATTTGATAATTCTGGGAGACTTGGTTAAATCATTTTACGCATTATAGAGAAAAGGTTGACTCATAAGGAGAGATTGGTAACATAGACATTAATCTCCTTTTTCTACTTATTAAGAGCCGTGCTTGTAGAAGATAATAGGATTGCAGGTTTTAGTTTTTTGATGTTGTGAATTAAAGTTTATTGTGGTTATTATATGTAGATTGTAAGCTCTTCAGAGAAGGGTCCTCACTTCTGTTCCACCAAGCTGTCCTCGGACCTATTTGTCATTTCTACTTACATTAGAATTGGTCTATATCTTTGTAATTTGCTAATTGTACGTACTGTACTCTATTCTACTTTGTAAATAATGCTATGGAAAATGCTGTTGCTTTATAAATAAAGAGTAATAATAATAATACTTATTGTTATTATTATTATTATTAATAAATATGTTGCATATTAAAATACAATAATACAATTATTTTATGTCACAATTAAACCATTATTTAAAGGAGCAATAAAATTGTAAGGCAGGTAATGCTGTTTGCCACAGACAGTAAGTGTTTTGGTCGTCTGAGATCCTTCGGCGCTCATTGCGAGCCTCTGGGTTGGTGTATTTTTTGTTATCAGAGGCGCTTTTGCGCTCATTGTAAGGTCCGTGCTGATCTCCATTTTGCGCTTATTGCAAGCCTGTCCCCTGGTGTACTTTGTGTCCTATGAGCACCGTTGGCGCTCCTTGTGAGGCGCGCGGTGAAGGGCTTTGCCGTTTATTGCAATACTGTGGTGTTTTTTTGTTTTTGTGTATATGTAGTTTTTCATGATAATTAATTAATTAATTAAATCATACATTAATATACTTTACCTATTTATAAGTAATATATGCAGGAAGCAATGTGCTGAAGAGCTGACAATCTGTTTTGATGTTCCTGCAGCATACAATGTAGGTTTGCAGTGTTGTGGAGCTGAGGTGTAACTGTCAGCAATGTGTGCAGTGTGTCGTGTAACTAGGCAGCGTGCAGGAGGGGAAGCCGTTAGTGTAGCTGTGTACTTCCGCATTGTGTAAGTTAGTGTTGTAAAATGGCGGCGAATGTGTATGTGGTACGCGGCTGTGGATGATTTAGCGTCCTTGGTAATAGTGTATGTTGTACCTCATACAGCTTTTTGCAAAAGTCGTATGTGCTTGGTGGTGTTTTGCGGCTTTAGGGGTCCTGTAGCCTCGTTTTCGTTTTTTTCGGCGGCCATTTTTTCTGTCGCTTAGGGGATTTTCGAGTGTCTAAACTTAAATTGGACTTAAATTGAGGTGTAACCTGACTTGCAGAGGTCCTGGGTGTCCCCACTTACTGTGGATAAGGATTTTATTTCCTTTTTGTGTGTATTTAGTCTTTTTATAATGTTTTCCGCCGTGCGCGGTTCGGCCGTTAAGGTCGTATTTTTGTGTAAGTCCGTAATATTTTTTTATAAGTCCCGCGGCCTGTATTTTTTTGTGTAAGTCCGTATTTAGTCATTGCGTATTAGAGTTTTTTCTTCAAAGTCCCGCTTCTGTGGCTGTTTGTAACCACTCATTGCAGCCTACGTGGGAGCCTCCACCTCCGCTAATGCGGCCCCTCGCTTTGCGTGACGACGTTTCGTAGTTTGACAACTATTATATGTGATATGGTATTTTGAATAACTAAACTTGATAACATGCAAAATGCTTTTAGAAAGTAAACAAAATACAGCCTTTACATTTTTCCCTTGTATATGCAATTGGTATTTACTGCAGACTTCCATTGCCCTCACTGGGAAGTTCTGTCTCCACAGGGTATATCCTTGTAAACTAATGAGGTTTGCATTTGCTTTTATGAGAGCACTGGTAAATGATTGTATAAAATTGAATAATTTGTAAAAGAAATGCCAGGGTACAGTCATATCATTTAATAAATATTTTAACATGCCTACAGCAGACTCCATATATATCTTTAGCAGCCACAATTGATCAGAACACAGACACAAACTGACAGGTTAACAATGGTACATATTAGTGCACTGAACTACGGACCAACATACTTCAGTTCAGTTATTGACACAGTTATTTTTCCTGAATGAAGTGATGGTTGCAGCATAAATTATAAGAAAACACAGCCATTCTGATGAACCTTATCACACTATTTTCCTTGCTCCTGAATCTATATTACTTCTTCTACCATATCTTAAAATAATAATTCTCCCCTACAATCTTCTAACCTATTTTTCATAATCTCACACATTGTCACAATGCTTTCTCACGCTTTCCTCTTTCTTATAACCTACTGCCTCTCTCAGAATTTCCTTTGCAATCTCCATATCACGTCCCCAACAATATTACCATCTCACCTTCTTTGCTCTCCTCTCCTCTGCTCCCACAAGCTCCTCTCCCTCCTCCAGTCACAATATCATCCCCTCCCTAACACTCACAAGCAGAAACAGCACTGTCCCAGTCCCATCTTCTCTCCCATTCACTCGTCCTTCTCCTGGCTGCGGGAGATATATCCCCTAATCCAGGCCCTTCACTCATCTCCACTTGCTGTCACCCACGCTCTGTTTCAAGGCCAGGAAACACCCGTAACACCAAGAATCTGATATCCATCACATGTCACAAACCTTCTACTTTACCTACCAACTCCCTAAATCTACTGGCTCTCAATGAAACCTGGCTCTCATCTTTAGACACTGTCTCCCCCGCAGCGCTCTCTCACGGTGATTTTCACCTCAGCCACACACCTAGACCTGGGAAGAAACAAGGTGGTGGTGTGAATAGTTTGCTTTCCACTCACTGTACATTTCAGCTATTACCCCCTGTCCCATCCCTACAATTCTCATCCTTTGAAGTTCATACTATCCGCCTCTTCTCACCTATCTCTCTATGTGTTGCCATGATCTATTGCCCCCCAGGGACTCCCTCTCAATTTCTTAATCACTTTTCTGCCTGGCTCCCTCAGTTTCTCTTCTCCAATGTTCCTTCACTGGTACTTGGAGATTTTAACTTTGCCGTTGACACTCCCACCTCCCCAGTAGCAGCTAAACTGCTCTCACTCACCTCTTCCCTTGGCCTCTCACAACTAACAGAATTTTGTACTCATCATGCTGGACATTCTCTTGACCTTATCTTCACCAATCTCAGCACAACCTCCAACCCAGTCATTTACCCACTCCCTCTATCTGACCATCACTTACTTACCTTCAACCTCACCACATCTTCCTCTCACCACCCCTCTCCAACCCCTGCCATCATCACATACAGAAATCTGCCAGCACTTGACCCTGCTCAGCTCTCCACTATTATTCAACCCTTTCCCAGCCCCATCACCAACCTCAACTGCCCTGACACTGCCACCTCACACTACAACTCTACTCTCTCTATCACCCTTGACACTCTGGCCCCCATAACCACACGCAGACGCCCTTGCTCTCATCCACAACCGTGGCCCACGACACAAACACGATACATCCAGAGGTGCTCCCGCACTACTGAACGACTATGGAGGAAGTCACGCACTTCTGCAGATTTCCTCCACTACAAATTTATGCTACGCTCCTATTCCTCCACCCTCAACCTTGCCAAACAGCAGTACTTCACTTCACTAATAACTCTGTCCTCTAACCCCAAGTGTCTGTTCACCACTTTCAATACTCTCCTCCGCCCATCATCTCCTTCCATACCTTCCTCTCTCCCAGCTGAAGACTGTGCCAACCATTTTATGCATAAAATTCAAAACATCCGCAATGAACTCTCATCTGATAGTGGGTCACACACTCCACCCTCTCAACTAACCAACAACACCCAGTCTTCTCCATTCCCCAATCCCACAGCCACCATGAACTGCTTTGACCCGGCTACAGAGGATGAAGTCTCCATACTGCTATCATCCACTCGCCTCACTACCTGTCCTCTAGATCCTATTCCATCTCAGCTTATCCATCCCCTCTCAACCACACTAATCCCAGCTCTCACACACCTCTTCAACCTTTCCCTAAATACTGGCATGTTTCCATCTTCTCTAAAACATGCCATAATTATACCCACCCTAAAAAAAAAAACCTCATCTGACTCTGATGTCCAAAACTGGTGGAGCGGCTCTTCTATAACTGCCTTACCAACTTTATTTCCTCTAACTCCCTTTTTGACACCTTCCAATCTGGCTTCTGGCCCCAACACTCCACTGAGACATCTCTCACTACAGTCACCAATGACCTGCTCTCCACCAATTCAAACGGTCACTTTTCCATTCTATTTCTTCTACGTCTCTCTGCTGCCTTTGACACAGTCGACCATCCACTTCTACTCCATATTCTCTTCTCCCTCTGTATTCAAGACACTTCTCTCTTGTGGTTCTCATCATACCTACAAAATCAATCATTCAATATCTCCTTCTCTGACAACTCTTCTTCTACTTACCCCCTGTCTGTTGGTGTTCCTAATGTTCACGCCTAGGCCCCCTTTTATTCTCCTTCTACACGTCATCACTTGGTACCCTAATAAACTCTTTTGGGCTTCAGTATCATCTCTATGCAGATAACACCCAAATCTACCTCTCAGCACCAGATCTATCCCCCTCTCTTCTAACACACGTCTCCAACTGCCTTTCTAGTATGTCCTCAACATGTCTAAGACTGAACTCCTGCAGCCTTATTAAATTGAGATTCGGCAAATTTAAAAGGGCTCTATTTAAGCACATATTTTTTACAGAAGTTTTTAGTTAGTGAAGACCTTGCTTTTGGATAGAAGTTCACTAACTAAAAACTTCTGTAAAAAAAATCTGCTATGTGCTTAAATAGAGCCCTTTTAAATTTGCCGAATCGCAATTGCATAAGGCTGCTAATCTTCCCTCCGTCTACCACAGTGTCAATTCCTCACATCTCTCTCACTGTCAACAATGACATCAACACCCCCACCTCCGAAGCCCGTTGTCTTGGAGTTCTACTGGACCCCGCCCTGTCTTTCATCCCTCACATACAGTCATTAACTAAATATTGTCTTCTCCATCTAAAAAACATCTCCAGAATTTACCTCTATATTACCCAAGACACAACTAAAATCCTAATGCACTCTCTCGTCATTTCTAGACTAGACTACTGCAACTCGCTTCTTGTTGGCCTACCCACCACCCGACTATCTCCACTTCAATCCATAATGAACGCCATTGCTAGACTCATCTTCCGTACACAACTTTCAGTATCGGCATCATCTCTCTGTCTGTCAATCACTCCTCTAGCTTCCCTTAGCCTCCAGAATAAAATGTAAAATCATGACCCTAACTTACAAAGCCCTTAACAATAGCGCACCCCTGTACAACTCTCATCTCATCTCCAAATATTCCCTTAACCGCTTTCTTTGTTCTGCCAATGACCTTCTTCTAACTCTTGTCACCTCCTCTCACGCTCGCTTTCAGGACTTTTCTTGTAGTGCCCACATTCTCTGGAACTCCTTGCCTCGCTCCACCAGATTATCCTCCTGCCTCAAAACCTCACTAAAAACGCATCTCTTTAAAGAAGCGTATCATCTTCCACCCTAACCACTCATCACCTCTCCCTCTTTTTACACACACAATACCTTCAGATTGTAAATCTGTGAGTTTCTATCCTGCAGAATGCTTTGGAGAAAGCACCAAGGACACTGGAGGCTCATAGACAGGGCCCTCCTTGCTTTGCTATGTGTTCAATTGTATTTACCTTTGCCTGGAACTTATCTTATGTACAGTGCTATGGAATATGTCGGCGCATTATAAATAAACGATAATAATATATACAATATATATATATATATATGTATATATATATATACAGTCAGGTCCATAAATATTGGGACATGGACACAATTCTAACCTTTTTGGCTCTATAAACCACCACAATGGATTTGAAATGAAAAGAACAAGATGTGCTTTAACTGCAGACTTTCAGCTTTAATTTGAGGGTATTTACATCCAAATCAGGTGAACGGTGTAGGAATTACAACAGTTTGTATATGTGCCTCCCACTTTTTAAGGGACCAAAAGTAATGGGACAATTGTCTGCTCAGCTGTTCCATGGCCAGGTGTGTGTTATTCCCTCATTATCCCATTTACAAAGAGCTGATACAAGCTCCAGAGTTAATTTCAAGTGTGCTATTTGCATTTAGAATCTGTTGCTGTCAACCCTCAATATGAGATCCAAAGAGCTGTCACTATCAGTGAAGCAAGCCATCATTAGGCTGGAAAAACAAAACAAACCCATCAGAGAGATAGCAAAAACATTAGGTGTGACCAAATCAACTGTTTGGAACATCCTTAAAATGAAAGAATGCACCGGTGAGCTCAGCAACACCAAAAGACCCGGAAGACCATGGAAAACAACTGTGGTGGATGACTGAATAATTCTTTCCCTGGTGAAGAAAACACCCTTCACAACAGTTGGCCAGATCAAGAACACTCCCCAGGAGGAAGGTGCATGTGTGTCAAAGTCAACAATCAAGAGAAGACTTCACCAGAGTGAATACAGAGGGTTCACCACAAGATGTAAACCATTGGTGAGCCTCAAAAACAGGAAGGCCAGATTAGAGTTTGCCAAACAACATCTAAAAAAGCCTTCACAGTTCTGGAACAACATCCTATGGACAGATGAGACCAAGATCAACTTATACCAGAGTGATGGGAAGAGAAGAGTATGGAGAAGGAAAGGAACTGCTCATGATCCAAAGCATACCACCTCATCAGTGAAGCATGGTGGAGGTAGTGTCATGGCGTGGGCATGTATGGCTGCCAATGGAACTGGTTCTCTATTATTTATTGATGATGTGACTGCTGACAAAAGCAGCAAGAGGAATTCTGAAGTGTTTCGGGCAATATTATCTGCTCATATTCAGCCAAATGCTTCAGAACTCATTGGACGGCGCTTCACAGTGCAGATGGATAATGACCCGAAGCTTACTGCAAAAGCAACCAAAGAGTTTTTTAAGGGAAAGAAGTGGAATGTTATGCAATGGCCAAGTCAATCACCTGACCTGAATCCGATTGAGCATGCATTTCACATGCTGAAGACAAAACTGAAGGGAAAATGCCCCAAGAACAAGCAGGAACTGAAGACAGTTGCAGTAGAGGCCTGGCAGAGCATCACCAGGGATGAAACCCAGTGTCTGGTGATGTCTATGCGTTCCAGACTTCTGACTGTAATTGACTGCAAAGGATTTGCAACCAAGTATTAAAAAGTGAAAGTTTGATTTATGACTGTTAATCTGTCCCATTACTTTTGGTCCCTTAAAAAGTGGGAGGCACATATACAAACTGTTGTAATTCCTACACCATTCACCTGATTTGGATGTAAATACCCTCAAATTAAAGCTGAAAGTCTGCAATTAAAGCTCATCTTGTTCGTTTAATTTTAAATCCATTGTGGTGGTGTATAGAGCCAAAAAGATTAGAATTGTGTCGATGTCCCAATATTTATGGACCTGACTGTATATATATATATATAAATGAATATATTAATTAACCCTAGGGTGACCTTTTGCATATACTAGGCATGACTAAGTTCCTTTAGGGGGATTATCCTTACCACTTACACTGGAAAGCTGCTCCATTTATCTACTAGCCTTTCTGTACATTTTTATTTTCTCAAATTACTCCTTGTAAATTTTCCCCCCTCTAACTTTAAACCATGATCTCTTGTTCTTACACTCGTCTATTCCTGCCCCCTTCAGATTTCCATCCCTAGCTAGCCAATCCGTAACTACATCACTGTTGTTAATGTTGGGAGGTGACATATATTCTGGCAGGAAAGAAGATGTTTCTGATCAGCACCTAATGCCCGCCATGCTGTACAGTCACAAATAAGGTGAGATGATCAAGCTGGGACCAATGATTTAGTTTACCAGCTGATTTTTCTAACATAGTACTGTGTTATCACACCAAGGCCCCTATTCAATTGCAATTTAAATTTGAAACAGTTACAGAGCAATTCAATTGAACAAGCCCGCAGCTACCTGGCCGAAAGCCTAAACCGTAAACCATGCACCCGTAAGTAGCATATCAGAGTGTGATCATGCTCAATAAAGCAAGGCTACTGATTTAGAAACAGCCAATAGAAAATGAGACCGTCATCACAATGTCAGTAAAACATGGAGGTTAAAAGTCAATCAATTAGCGATTAGATGTCCGATATGCGATCAGAATCGCAATCTAGCAATGTACAAAATAATAAAAAGGAATGACGACGCTGTTCTAGTCCATGTTGGTGGCCTGATATGTATTAACTCCTTAATTCCCGATATTGAAATAACATGGAAATGAAAGCTTAAAAACACATTTTTAATGCAGATTTGTGAGCTTGAGACTGTTGTGCAATTAATTCTAATGTCTTTCATCACTTTCCCCATAATTTACAGTGCAGTATTGATTTTTTATTTGCACTTACAGTGTTACGATCAGGTGGTTAACCCCTTTGCAATTCCTATCTGGTACTCGTAGGATTTTCTTCTAGATTTGCCATTTACGGGTGTGAAAGTATTTGAGGGCTTGATGAGTTGTAGCAATTGAATAGCAATTTGCGATTGTAACATTTACGGGCTTGGAAGATCTAAGGCTTAGCTGGGTCGGAGTTACGATTTTGACAACCGCAGGGATTTTCAGCCTGTAACCCGCAAATCATTTGTGGGTAGCTGAAAGACGCCAAATGAAAAGCAAATTAGCTTACGGGCTACATTACTGGCTCCAGTAACAAACAATTGCTCAATTGAATAGGGGCCCAAATAAGCATATGGAAAATTATTGCACATCCATAAAATTGAGTCTTATTACCATGCTTTTAAATGTAAAACTAGCAAAGACAGTGCAGATTGCAGCATTAATGGCGTACCAGCTAATACTTAACCCAAATTAGTTTCCATTCCCTAGTCATGCAAAGGCAAAGAAAGCACAAGGCTTTTTGTATCTATTTCTGAGTTGCTTTAGTGCTAATTAGCTTAAATTAACATAACGAACAACATTTTTCATGCAATATAAAACTCTTTCTAATGGATCAAACATGTTTTAAATGCATGATAGACAATCTGAGATGATAATGGCCCTTTTTGAGCTACGTGTATCAAGCAATCATTCTTTATAGGTGTATGCCAACCCTCCTCATTAATACATTCACAAAAGATCTCTTTTTGTTTACTGACAATAAAAGCTACCTGGCATATCTGTAAGGATGGAATATAATATATCATTTAGGTTCTTTTTCTCATGCATGACATAGACATTTTGCTCAAATGTAGTCATTGTCAGTGAATAATACTGCCATAAATAACTTCTGACAACTTCTGACATATGACTGTATTCAATCATAACGCATTACGTGTAACACATAGATATCACACTGATATACTGATATACACTGATATACTTAGAGACATGTACAGTCACACAATGCAATAAATAGAGTCACACTAATAGAAACAAGAGGCCAACCTACCCAGTCACATGGGACCATGCACAGAATCATGCACATGGCCAACCCGAGCCAATCAAATACAGAACTCCAGGCACAGAACCTTGCCCCGATATACTTGTGAAGTCACACTTGGATATGCATAAGCACTCACACTCACTAATGGATTAGAATTGATGGGCCTCTCATGTGCTTCTCTTGCTTCAATATACCTAATTTCATTAAGACACTGCAGACTATTGCATCCTCTCCCTAAATATCTCCCTAAATCTGGTCCATAGGATAACATAGGAACTTTAGAGGATTTGGACACAGTAGAATCTCCCTCAGGGACATGCCAGTGATAAGAGATATAATGGCCCAACTTTCAGATCAACGGTGGAGCTGGTGAATGGGGCTCTCCAGTGCAAAAAAAAAAACTGGGTCCCAGGTGCAAGCTCACTTGTTGCTTTCTCCTCCACCACCAGTGCCACTCACAAAAGACCCCTTTCTAAAGCAGATCCCTTTGCCCCAAAACCCCTCCTCCCTGACAATGATCCGTATCAATATTGTTATCCCCCAAAACCCCCTACCAGAGAAGTTCACTACCCTTAAAGACCCCCTTCCCACTGCCACTGGCCCCTCTTAATACCCCCAAGACCACATCCCAAAGGAGCTCATCTTCCATTCCTTGCTGCTTCTGTCTACTCTCTTGGTCAAATGAAACCCTTCATCAACACATTTCATCCTTTCCTGACAAAACTTGTAGACGATATTGCACTGGACCAACACTCAAACCTCCCCATCAGTGATGGATTCCCACTTTACTTTACCCCTTGTCTTTGTTAACTAACTTGGAATATTCAACATATACCAGGACATACATAAAACATAGATTTGGCCTCAGAGAAGAATCAAAATGCTAGTTGAAACTGCCCATTCTAACTACCCCAGAAAATGTGGTTCAATTAATGCTCAGGATGACCACATGCTTAATCTAGGCATACTTGAATCCTTTACTGTGATTGACCTTACTACTTCCTCTGGAAACATATTCCACTTATCTACTACCCTTTCTTTAGTACTTTTGCAAAATCCCCCTAAATATTTCACCTTTCAAATTCTATTTGTTCTTGTATTCCTCTTTTTTTGACATTCTTCTTCTTCATCCAGGATCAAAGTCTCCTCCTATCATAAGAAGTTGATCACTCTAGAAAACTAGCTTCTTCAAATTAGTACAGTTCTTCAAATTAGTACAATTTAAATATTACTACAATGCCTGAAACAAACACAAAATCTGCCATGCCGAGTTACAAGATGATTGACTTCTTGTACTTATTTGGCAGGTTGATATGGAAGCAGTGAATTTCCCTTCCAGGAAAAGGGTAGGTTGCTTTTGATGATCAACTTTAACCTTTTTAGACCTCCTCTCCTTATAATAAGTGGATTAATTGTTAATTTATTAAGAGGAAAGCAAACAAATGTCTGAGCCTTGTATATATTTGTGTATCAAAGACTATTTATGGTGTCCTAAAGACATTTTGATTTTTTTTTTTTTTTTTTGACATGTTGAATAAAGATGGACACAGGGAGGGTTCCAATTATGGTATAAAAGGGAAACTCGGTTTACACCATTAATCAGTTCCGGACAGGACGGTGTAAACAGAGGTAGCATTTGCGATAGGAATCAATGTAAATTGAATGAAATTTTCATGTTTTCTCACATTTCATTTTGAACAAAACTTTAAAACTAAACAAGCATTACTAAACAACAATAATGACATCAAATAACTTAGAATTTAACTTCACTTTAACTGTATTGAGAGGACGTAAGAACCCAATGGGATAGTGGCAATGTGGAGGAGACAGAGGAGACAAATTATTGCTTGGAACTTTGGTTCTTATAGGCTGAGCACACTAGCTCTTATAGGCATAGGCTGGGCACATTGGCTCATAGGCACAGACTGGACACATAGGCACAGACTGGGCACATTGGCTCATAGGCACCCTGTCTTATAGGCACAGACTGGGCACATTGGCACATAGGCACAGGCTGGGCACATTGGCTGTTACAGACTGAGCACACTGAAACACACAGGCACACTGACAGGCACACTGACAGGCTGAGAACATTAGCACTTATAGGGACAGGCTAGGCTCTTACCTTCACAGACACAGGAACGCTGCAGAGTGGCGCCATGATCAAGTCTGCGTCTACATCGACATTCGGCATTGCAATGCAACCCAAGGCAACAACGTTAACCTTGGCTGAAATTTCCAGTAGGGAAGCGGCCTAACCCGAAAACAAGGCAACCCAAGGGCGCTGTAACCTGAGGTACTACTGTAATTCAAACTTATACCTAGTGACAAGTACTTTACTATTTTAAAACTGCATTTCCCACACAGTAAATTTTGATTGAAGTTCATAATTGTTACCCTTCTGTCAGCTTTTACCCTTCTGTCGGCTTTCCTGGTTAATCCTCCAAGCTTTGGCTGTTATGATGATTGCTTGTAATGACTAATTACTCTCTGGGGTCTGTCTACATTCTTTTCAGGCTAAAGCTAACATTGAAATCAATGATCACATACGAATATTCTCTTAATTTTTCCAAAGCAAGAGCAAATCCAGAGAATTATAGACCAGTGAGCCTCACTTCTGTAGTGGGGAAGCTTTTAGAAGGGTTAGTAAGGGATAATATACAAGAATATATCTATTTGTACAGGATTATACGTAGGAGTCAACATGGATTTATGAGGGATAGGTCATGTCAAACAAATCTAATTAGTTTCTATGAGGAGGTTAGTAGGAACCTGGATCAAGGCAACTCAGTGGATGTAGTCTTTTGGGATTTTGCAAAGGCTTTTGATACAGTGCCACATGGGGGACTATTGTGCAAACTAAGAGATACAGGAATTGCAGTAAATATCTGCTCATGGATTGAGAGCTGGCTAAAAAACAGGAAGCAAAGCGTTGTTGTAAATAGAACATTAGTCCGATTGGACTAATGTGGACTAATGTGGTAAGTGGCGTTTCTCAGCGTTCAGTATTAGGTCCTCTTCCTTTTTAACATATTTATTAATGACTTAGAGGTAGGATTGGAGTGTGGTGTCTCCATTTTCGCTGATGACACAACGTTGTGCAAGGTAATTAAATCAGATAATGATGTGCTTTCCCTCCAAAGGGATTTACATAAAATTGAGAAATGGGCATCTACATGGCAGATGAGATTTAATATGAATAAATGTAAAGTTATGAATCTGAGAAGGAAAAATAGCCATGCAATTTCTAATCTTTTTTTAAATTCATTTTTTTCCTTTATTTTGTTTATAAATTGAAAAAAACATAACATGAATAAACATATAACGTTTGAAGTAATACAAATTGCAAACAGTCGAGAAGTTTGTTTCAGAGTTCCCTTACAACTAGATTTCAAAACATAGCATTCGTAACATTCAAACTTGGACCAGCCTAGAAACAGTACCTGAGGACCTAGACGGGTCCTACCCTAGCGGCCCTTTGTGTCGTTTTGTGCAGAATTTGTGCCTTTACTAATAGATGGGTGAGAGTTTTAGAAATAGAACTAACCTCCGAGAGGATCCCGCAGCGTCCAGGTGTCCCAGCAGGAGGCCCAGCGTCTGTATTTCCCGTCTACTTCGGCCGATAGTGAGCTCATGTTTTGTATGTATCCTATTTTTTGCCTCACCTCAGTGTTCGATGGAGAAGTGGCTTTCCAGTGTTTTGCAATAACACATCTGGCTGCTAGAAACACCTGACTGGTCAAGAACTGCTAATTTTTTGAAAGACCCCTGATCGGAAGACCCAGTAGGGCTTCGCTTGGGTTCTACGCTAGACGTGTCCCCCATAGTTTTTCTAAGGTGTCATAGGTAAAATCCCATGTTTGGCGAATTTTGGGGCATTCCCAGAGCATGTGTAGCATGGTGCCTTCATTGGGGCACCCTCTAGGGCACCTGGCGGGGTATGCGGGATTTGCACGATGCAGCCTAGTCGGAGTGAGGTACCACCTCATTATTGTTTTATAGGCGTTCTCCTTAAGTGTTATGTTGAGAGAGACATTGTTTGCTTGTTTTAATATCTTACCCCATTCCTTGTCTTCTAACGTAACCTGTAAGTCTGTTTCCCAAGCTATTTGGTAGGGGAGTTTGGTGTCAGAGAGTATTTTGTAGAAGGTGGAAATGTTACCTTTCCCCCCAGGGTTGTTGAGAAAGCATCATTCAGTTACCGATCTGTCCCTAAGATTATTTAACTTATTTGTGTGTGTGAGCACCTCGTTAACCCCTATCAGATTGAGACATTTTTTGGGGGGTGCATTGATCGCGTTAACGGAAATTGGTAAGGGGAATTCTCTATTTATATCCCACATGTCCGCTACCACCGTTAGTTTATTGTCTATCCACCAGCTCATTTGGGTCAGTCTGTCAAAGCGATAGTCTTTGTGTGGGGACCAGAGGGGTGTCAATCCTGAACCTTCTTTCAAGAGGTTGGATTTCCTGTTACTCTCTCGCCAGATATTTATGGAGTTGTCTATACAGGATGACAGCTTATCAAGTTGTAATTTGTGGTGTAGGCTCAACCATAAGATTTAGGGAAGGATTAGATGGTGATCTCCCAAAACATGTCTCTCAATTTCCACCCAAACAGGGTAGTTGTCTTTTTTATGCCAATTCGTCATTTGTGCTAATCTTGCAGCTCTGTAAAATCTAAGTAAATCTGGGAACCCCAACCCACCTTTTTGTTTTGGGGCG
The DNA here is from genome assembly GCA_027410445.1 of Discoglossus pictus. Classification (NCBI taxonomy): domain Eukaryota; kingdom Metazoa; phylum Chordata; class Amphibia; order Anura; family Alytidae; genus Discoglossus; species Discoglossus pictus. The sequence goes on along the minus strand of CM050173.1, from coordinate 17,077,472 downwards.
GTCAGCATGGCTTTATTAATTCTGTTTTTTTTGTAACGCAATGTAAAGTTATTCAGAGTTTTTTGTATTAATTTAATTTCCTTAACATTAATCGGTGTCGGAATCATTCTGAATAGGTATGGGATTTTGGGGATGACATTCATTTTAACTGCATTAATCCTCCCTAACCAGGAAATATTAAGAGAGGACCAGTTGGTCATGTCTGCTCTTATTCTTTTGAATAGACGTGGGAAAGTAACCTCATATATTTGATTCAGTGACTTTGGGATATTGATGCCCAGGTATGTTACAAATGTGGGAGCCCACTTGATGGGGAAATTGTGTTTTATGGATTCTACTAGCGCTTCAGGTAAGGTGATATTGAGAGCTATACTCTTGTTTGCATTGATTTTGAAGCCCAATATCTGGCCAAATTTCGCAAGGAGCTGCATAAGATTAGGGAGGCTGATTAATGGATCAGATAACGTAGTCATGGTATCATCAGCAAAGAGACTTATTTTGTATTCTTTTCTACCCACTTGCAACCCTCTAACACTGGGGTGGTCCCTAATGGCTGCAGCTTAGGGTTCTATGCAAAGTGCAAACAGTAGAGGAGATAGAGGACACCCCTGTCTTGTTCCTCTGAAGATGTTGATCGGGAGGGATCTAAATACTTGATAGGAAATAAACGCTTTTGGGGATTTATATAGGGCCATGACCCCTTTTAAGAATCCCTCTGACAGTTCCATTTTTAAGAGCGTCGCCTCCATGAAGGGCCAGTCTATACAGTAGAATGCCTTTTCTGCGTCTAATGATACCAACATTAAAGGCACTTTTACTTTGTGGGCCATGTCAATTAAATTTATTATTCTCCTTGTATTATCGGGGGCTTCCCTCCCCGCAATGAAGCCTACCTGGTCCGGATGGATCACATCAGGCAGAAGTGGGGCAAGTCTGTTTGCTATGATTTTTGAATATAGTTTAACAGCTGTGTTAATCAGGGATATAGGCCTATAACTACTGCATTGGGTACGGTCCTTGCCCTCCTTGGGGATGACAATAATTTTTGCTTCCAGGAATTCTGGTCTCATTTGTTCACCTGCTAAAAACCTGTTAAATAACCTCTGGACGTGAGGTAGTAAGGATACCATACAGTGTTTATAGTAATAGTTTTTGAATCCATCTGGGCCAGGGGCCCCATGCGCTTTGGAGTCGTTAATCGCTTTTTTTATTTCTTCAGAGGAGATGGGGCGTGCTAGGGCTTCAGCTTCATTTGCTTTAATTTGGGGGAGGTTGATAGAGGCGAGAAATTCCTCTATATGTTTCTTGTGAGGTTGGGTCCCAGAGTGGGTCGGGGCAGTGTATAGTTCTGTGTCTTTTGGAACGTTCCGGCTATGAGATCTGGTTTGAATACAGGGTTATTTGCCGCGTCGGTGATTTTAGGTATATATGTGTCAGCTCTCTGTGCCTTAAGTCGCCTGGCTAGCATACTGTCTGGTTTATTTGTGCAGCGGAAGAATTTAGCTTGCGTCCTTTGCAGAATGCATACCATTTTTTTTCTCATTACCTTGTTTAATTTCTGTTTGAGCCCAAGAATTTTGGTATAGATTTGTACATTGTTATGTTTAGCGAACTTTGCTTGTAAATCCGAAATCTCTAGATTCAATTTTGAAATCTGAGCTCGGTCTGCTTTCTTGGCTGCCGCCCCTAGCTGTATGCAGATTCCCCTGATCACCGCTTTATGTGCTGCCCATACTCCTGCTTCGTCTACTTCTCCCTCCGTGTTTAATTTGAAGTACTCAATAATTGCTTTGTTTATTTTTTTGTTCATTTCTACGTCATTGAAGAGATGAGGATTAAGGGACCATTTGGGAGACCGACCTTTTGGTGCTATGCCCGAAAGGGCAATTTTAACCAGCTCGTGGTCCGACCAGGAGATAGAGTGAATGGAGGCTGTCGTTAGGCTATTTGTCATATGTTGTTGAATTAGGAGGTAATCTATGCGTGAGTGAGATTGGTGTCTTGCGGAGTAGAAGGTATATTCCCTGTCTAGTGGGTTCAATATTCTCCATGAGTCTACCATGCAGTTAGAACTTAAGATCGATTTAAATGCCTTGGTTGCAGTGGGGGTGGAATATGGCGCGGGGGGAGGTGATCTATCTTTACTCGGATCTAGGACGGCATTCATATCCCCTCCTATTATCCAGATTGAGTTTTCCCAGCTTGTAATGAGATTAGATATCTTATGGAAAAAATTTGCTTGGTCAGTGTTTGGGGCATACAGATTGAGGAAAGAAACTTTGTGTTCCTGGATAGTGCCGTGGACTGCTAGGTATCTCCCTTCAGCGTCTTTTTGTGTGCAAGTATGGCGGAAGTTAAGTTTATTGTGAAATAGGATTGACAACCCTCTTTTCTTTTCACTCGCTGTCGAGTGAAAGGTTTGTTTAAATGCCTTCCCCCAGGACTTTGGGACCTCTGCTTTCTTAAAGTGTGTTTCCTGCAGCATTATTACGTCCGCCCCCAGTCTTGTGTAGTCTTTCAGGGCTATACCTCTCTAAACTGGTTCGTTTAAGCCTTGAGTGTTGTGTGTAATGATGTTAATGCTCATGACTCACCGTAGCCTCAGGCTCAGGCACCGCCCAGGTGTGGGGTTAAATGTTGAACTTTCCTTGGGAGCTTCCTTAGGACTGTGGACCTCCTGCTGGGACCACACCGGAGCCTCGCTAGATCCAAATGGACCTACCTCCTGCGGGGATTGGAGCACAGTGAAAAATTGTACGTTAGATAGTGAGAGCTGGCGTTAGCTATCCTAACTTAAAGCTTGCTGATCTCTAGTCCTATACAGAAAAGATTTTACTTGTACGGTCTGGCTAGTAGCTGATACGTTGTTGATCTTATCTCTTAAGAGTCTTTAAGTTATCGTTAGAACATTATCTTAAAAGGGGAGGACCAAGGGAAAGAGAGGAATAAGTAAAAATGGGAAAAATAAATAAGAAAGGAAAAGGAAGGAACTTCTAGCTCTATAAGTAAATCTAGACTAATGTTCGGACAGTCTAGACTCACCTATGCTAGGTAAAAGTGCATAGCAGCTGTTGTAAATTAACAGCACTTAACTAAGTAACTTTGGTGGTAGGGAAAAAAAACTACCTACAGGAGAGCAACTTCTGGCTTCCTTAACCACTTGGTGAATCCAGTAGTGTTACAAGGGAACACTGAGTGGATTCGCCCTTTGTGTAAACTTAACAAAGATGAAAAGTCTATAAGGGACACTATGAGTCACATAAATCTTTTTATAAGAGTGTGACGACTCTTGTCTGTAGCTAGCATTAACTAGGAAATTCTAAGCAGTTGTCTTAAGTGTAAAACAGAGTACCAAAAAAGGTGTTAGACAAGATAATATATACTGTACAATGAAGAAACAAAACGGTCTTAGAAGTTTGAAGCCTCTCTGTGTCTGTTGGTCCCTCTGTCTGGAGGTCTGCCGGTCAGAAGGTTCGGGGTTCTCTGTCGGAACTTGGAGTCTCGGCTTCTTTCTCGTACTGGGCGGGTGCCTGATGGATCTTTGGCGGCCTCTGGCAGCTGAATGTCCCATGAGGATAGCAGGTTGATTCCTTCCTCCAGGGATTTTATGTGGAAAAATTTGCCATCTCTTGCAATGGACAGTCGAAACGGGAAGCCCCAAGAGTATTTCCACCCATGTGAGAGAACACTGTCCAGGACGTGTCTCATCTTCCTCCTTTTGGCTAGCGTAAGTTGAGAAATATCCGAGAATATGCTGGGCTGCTGCCCGTCAATGGCCGGGATTCCTGCTCTAGAGGCTCTCATAAAAAGGTCTTTTGTTGTATAATAGTGGAAGCGGGCAATAATGTCTCTGGGACGATCTGGCATCGTGGACCGGCCACCCAGTGCTCTGTGCACCCGGTCTAGACGGTATTGTTCAGAGTTCATGTCTGGTAGGAGGAGTTCACACAGCTCCAGCAAATATAGATGGAGATCAGTCACTGACTCCGGGACATTACGTAGTCTGACGTTCTGCCTCCTTGAGCGATTCTCTAGGTCCTCTTGAACAGACTGCTGAGATAGTTGTTCCTCTCTCAGGGCCGTGATATCAGCCTCCATCTTGCTGTGTGCCTCTTTGAGGTCATTATATTTTCCCTCTAGTGTAACAGTCTTGGAGTCCACTTTTATTATTTCGGCTGATAGGTCAGCTGCCACCTTTTGGATCTCAGCTTTGACTTCTTCGCGGAATGATAATATCAGGTCTTTCAGATCCTGAATATCGCTCTTGGTGCTTGGGGCTGAGTGTTCCATGGCTGTTGGGGTGGGAGTTTTTACTGACCCTTGGTCTTTTTGCTTAGAAGGTGGAGAGACCTTTGGAGCGTAATACGATTGTATACTCTTAGTGCTCTTGCGAGTGGCCACTCCAGCCATATCCTATGGCGTATGTTGTCGTCACTTTTCCTTATGCCAGTGTCCCTTTGAGGTGGGCTTTTCGGAACTCTTACATCTCAGATTATGGTGATTCTGTTTTGTAAAGAGGGGGTCTTGGTGATGAGTATAGACGGTCTGTTGTGTTGCTACACCTCCCCTCAGGCTTGTAGTCGTACACGGTCAGGCCTAGCTTTATATGTAGCGGTGGCAGTATGATTCATCAGGCCTAGCTTTATATGTAGCGGTGGCAGTATGATTCATTAGGCCTAGCTATATATGTAGGGGTGGCAGTGTGATTCATCAGGCCCAGCTTTATATGTAGTGGTGTCAGTATGATTCATCAGGCCTAGCTTTATATGTAGTGGTGGCAGTATGATTCATCAGGCCCAGCTTTATATGTAGTGGTGGCAGTGTGATTCATCAGGCCTAGCTGTATATGTAGTGGTGGCAGTATGATTCATAAGGCCTAGCTGTATATGTAGTGGTGGCAGTGTGATTCATCAGGTCTAGCTTTATATGTAGTGGTGGCAGTATGATTCATCAGGCCTAGCTTTATATGTAGTGGTGGCTGTTTGATTCATCAGGTCTAGCTGTATATGTAGTGGTGGCAGTATGATTCATCAGGCCTAGCTGTATATGTAGTGGTGGCAGTGTGATTCATCAGGTCTAGCTTTATATGTAGTGGTGGCAGTATATGATTTATCAGGCCTAGCTGTATATGTAGTGGTGGCAGTATGATTCATCTGTCCAAGCTTTATATGTAGAGGTGGCAGTATAATTCATCAGGCCTAGCTGTATATGTAGTGGTGACAGTATGATTCATCAGGCGTAGCTTTATATGTAATGGTGGCAGTATGATTCATCAGGTCTAGCTTTATATGTAGTGGTGGCTGTTTGATTCATCAGGTCTAGCTGTATATGTAGTGGTGGCAGTATGATTCATCAGGCCTAGCTGTATATGTAGTGGTGGCAGTGTGATTCATCAGGTCTAGCTTTATATGTAGTGGTGGCAGTATGATTCATCAGGCCTAGCTTTATATGTAGTGGTGGCTGTTTGATTCATCAGGTCTAGCTGTATATGTAGTGGTGGCAGTATGATTCATCAGGCCTAGCTGTATATGTAGTGGTGGCAGTGTGATTCATCAGGTCTAGCTTTATATGTAGTGGTGGCAGTATATGATTTATCAGGCCTAGCTGTATATGTAGTGGTGGCAGTATGATTCATCTGTCCAAGCTTTATATGTAGAGGTGGCAGTATAATTCATCAGGCCTAGCTGTATATGTAGTGGTGACAGTATGATTCATCAGGCGTAGCTTTATATGTAATGGTGGCAGTATGATTCATCAGGTCTAGCTTTATATGTAGTGGTGGCAGTATGATTCATCAGGCCCAGCTTTATATGTAGTGGTGTCAGTATGATTCATCAGGCCTAGCTTTATATGTAGTGGTGGCAGTATGATTCATCAGGCCCAGCTTTATATGTAGTGGTGGCAGTGTGATTCATCAGGCCTAGCTGTATATGTAGTGGTGGCAGTATGATTCATAAGGCCTAGCTGTATATGTAGTGGTGGCAGTGTGATTCATCAGGTCTAGCTTTATATGTAGTGGTGGCAGTATGATTCATCAGGCCTAGCTTTATATGTAGTGGTGGCTGTTTGATTCATCAGGTCTAGCTGTATATGTAGTGGTGGCAGTATGATTCATCAGGCCTAGCTGTATATGTAGTGGTGGCAGTGTGATTCATCAGGTCTAGCTTTATATGTAGTGGTGGCAGTATATGATTTATCAGGCCTAGCTGTATATGTAGTGGTGGCAGTATGATTCATCTGTCCAAGCTTTATATGTAGAGGTGGCAGTATAATTCATCAGGCCTAGCTGTATATGTAGTGGTGACAGTATGATTCATCAGGCGTAGCTTTATATGTAATGGTGGCAGTATGATTCATCAGGTCTAGCTTTATATGTAGTGGTGGCAGTATGATTCATCAGGCCTAGCTTTATATGTAGTGGTGGCAGTATGATTCATCAGGCCTAGCTGTAAATGTAGTGTTGGCAGTGTGATTCATCAGGTCTAGCTTTATATGTAGTGGTGGCAGTATATGATTCATCAGGCCTAGCTGTATATGTAGTGGTGGCAGTATGATTCATCAGGCCTAGCTTTATATGTAGTGGTGGCAGTATATGATTTATCAGGCTTGGCTGTATATGTAGTGGTGGCAGTATGATTCATCTGTCCAAGCTTTATATGTAGAGGTGGCAGTATGATTCATCAGGCCTAGCTGTATATGTAGTGGTGGCAGTGTGATTCATCATGCCTAGCTGTATATGTAGTGGTGGCAGTATGATTCCTCAGGCCTAGCTTTATATGTAGTGTTGGCAGTGCGATTCATCAGGCCTAGCTTTATATGTAGAGGTGGCAGTATGATTCATCAGGCCTAGCTATATATGTAGTGGTGGCAGTGTGATTCCTCAGGCCTAGCTTTATATGTAGTGGTGGCAGTGTGATTCCTCAGGCCTAGCTTTATATGTAGTGGTGGCAGTATGATTCATCAGGCCTAGCTTTATATGTAGTGGTGGCAGTATGATTCATCAGGCCTAGCTTTATATATAGTGGTGGCAGTATGATTCATCAGGCCTAGCTGTATATGTAGTGGTGGCAGTAGGATTCATCAGGCCTAGCTTTATATATAGTGGTGGCAGTATGATTCATCAGGCCTAGCTTTATATGTAGTGGTGGCAGTATGATTCATCCGGCCTAGCTGTATATGTAGTGGTGGCAGTATGATTCATCAGGCCTAGCTGTCTATGTAGTGGTGGCAGTATGATTCATCAGGCCTAGCTGTATATGTAGCGGTGGCAGTGTGATTCATCAGGCATAGCTTTATATGTAGTGGTGGCAGTATGATTCATCAGGCCTAGCTTTATATGTAGTGGTGGCAGTATGATTCCTCAGGCCCAGCTGTATATTTAGTGGTGGCAGTATGATTCCTCAGGCCAAGCTGTATATTTAGTGGTGGCAGTATGATTCATCAGGCCTAGCTTTATATGTAGTGGTGGCAGTATGATTTATCAGGCCTAGCTTTATATGTAGGGGTGGCAGTATGATTCATCAGGCCTAGCTGTATATGTAGTGGTGGCAGTATGATTCATCAGGCCTAGCTTTATATATAGTGGTGGCAGTATTATTCATCAGGCCTAGCTTTATATGTAGAGGTGGCAGTATGATTCATCAGGCCTAGCTATATATGTAGTGGTGGCAGTGTGATTCCTCAGGCCTAGCTTTATATGTAGTGGTGGCAGTGTGATTCCTCAGGCCTAGCTTTATATGTAGTGGTGGCAGTATGATTCATCAGGCCTAGCTTTATATGTAGCGGTGGCAGTATGATTCATTAGGCCTAGCTATATATGTAGTGGTGGCAGTGTGATTCATCAGGCCTAGCTGTATATGTAGTGGTGGCAGTATGATTCATCAGGCCTAGCTGTATATGTAGTGGTGACAGTATGATTCATCAGGCGTAGCTTTATATGTAATGGTGGCAGTATGATTCATCAGGTCTAGCTTTATATGTAGTGGTGGCAGTATGATTCATCAGGCCTAGCTTTATATGTAGTGGTGGCAGTATGATTCATCAGGCCTAGCTGTAAATGTAGTGGTGGCAGTGTGATTCATCAGGTCTAGCTTTATATGTAGTGGTGGCAGTATATGATTCATCAGGCCTAGCTGTATATGTAGTGGTGGCAGTATGATTCATCAGGCCTAGCTTTATATGTAGTGGTGGCAGTATATGATTTATCAGGCTTGGCTGTATATGTAGTGGTGGCAGTATGATTCATCTGTCCAAGCTTTATATGTAGAGGTGGCAGTATGATTCATCAGGCCTAGCTGTATATGTAGTGGTGGCAGTGTGATTCATCATGCCTAGCTGTATATGTAGTGGTGGCAGTATGATTCCTCAGGCCTAGCTTTATATGTAGTGTTGGCAGTGCGATTCATCAGGCCTAGCTTTATATGTAGAGGTGGCAGTATGATTCATCAGGCCTAGCTATATATGTAGTGGTGGCAGTGTGATTCCTCAGGCCTAGCTTTATATGTAGTGGTGGCAGTGTGATTCCTCAGGCCTAGCTTTATATGTAGTGGTGGCAGTATGATTCATCAGGCCTAGCTTTATATGTAGTGGTGGCAGTATGATTCATCAGGCCTAGCTTTATATATAGTGGTGGCAGTATGATTCATCAGGCCTAGCTGTATATGTAGTGGTGGCAGTATGATTCATCAGGCCTAGCTTTATATATAGTGGTGGCAGTATGATTCATCAGGCCTAGCTTTATATGTAGTGGTGGCAGTATGATTCATCAGGCCTAGCTGTATATGTAGTGGTGGCAGTATGATTCATCAGGCCTAGCTGTCTATGTAGTGGTGGCAGTATGATTCATCAGGCCTAGCTGTATATGTAGCGGTGGCAGTGTGATTCATCAGGCATAGCTTTATATGTAGTGGTGGCAGTATGATTCATCAGGCCTAGCTTTATATGTAGTGGTGGCAGTATGATTCCTCAGGCCCAGCTGTATATTTAGTGGTGGCAGTATGATTCCTCAGGCCAAGCTGTATATTTAGTGGTGGCAGTATGATTCATCAGGCCTAGCTTTATATGTAGTGGTGGCAGTATGATTTATCAGGCCTAGCTTTATATGTAGGGGTGGCAGTATGATTTATCAGGCCTAGCTGTATATGTAGTGGTGGCAGTATGATTCATCAGGCCTAGCTTTATATATAGTGGTGGCAGTATTATTCATCAGGCCTAGCTTTATATGTAGAGGTGGCAGTATGATTCATCAGGCCTAGCTATATATGTAGTGGTGGCAGTGTGATTCCTCAGGCCTAGCTTTATATGTAGTGGTGGCAGTGTGATTCCTCAGGCCTAGCTTTATATGTAGTGGTGGCAGTATGATTCATCAGGCCTAGCTTTATATGTAGTGGTGGCAGTATGATTCATCAGGCCTAGCTGTATATGTAGTGGTGGCAGTATGATTCATCAGGCCTAGCTTTATATATAGTGGTGGCAGTATGATTCATCAGGCCTAGCTTTATATGTAGTGGTGGCAGTATGATTCATCAGGCCTAGCTGTATATGTAGTGGTGGCAGTATGATTCATCAGGCCTAGCTGTATATGTAGTGGTGGCAGTATGATTCATCAGGCCTAGCTGTATATGTAGCGGTGGCAGTGTGATTCATCAGGCATAGCTTTATATGTAGTGGTGGCAGTATGATTCATCAGGCCTAGCTTCATATGTAGTGGTGGCAGTATGATTCCTCAGGCCCAGCTGTATATTTAGTGGTGGCAGTATGATTCCTCAGGCCAAGCTGTATATTTAGTGGTGGCAGTGTGATTCATCAGGCCTAGCTGTATATGTAGCGGTGGCAGTGTGATTCATCAGGCCTAGCTTTATATGTAGTGGTGGCAGTGTGATTCATCAGGCCTAGCTTTATATGTAGTGGTGGCAGTAGGATTCATCAGGCCTAGCTGTATATGTAGCGGTGGCAGTGTGATTCATCAGGCCTAGCTGTATATGTGGCGGTGGCAGTGTGATTCATCAGGCCTAGCTTTATATGTAGTGGTGTCAGTGTGATTCATGAGGCCTAGCTTTATATGTAGTGGTTGCAGTGTGATTCATCAGGCCTAGCTTTATGTAGTGGTGGCAGTAGGATTCATCAGGCCTAGCTTTATATGTAGTGGTGGCAGTAGGATTCATCAGGCCTAGCTGTATATGTAGTGGTTGCAGTGTGATTCATCAGGCCTAGCTTTATATGTAGTGGTGGCAGTATGATTCATCAGGCCTAGCTTTATATGTAGTGGTGTCAGTGTGATTCATGAGGCCTAGCTTTATATGTAGTGGTTGCAGTGTGATTCATCAGGCCTAGCTTTATATGTAGTGGTGGCAGTAGGATTCATCAGGCCTAGCTTTATATGTAGTGGTGGCAGTAGGATTCATCAGGCCTAGCTGTATATGTAGTGGTTGCAGTGTGATTCATCAGGCCTAGCTTTATATGTAGTGGTGGCAGTATGATTCATCAGGCCTAGCTTTATATGTAGTGGTAGCAGTATGATTCATCAGGCCCAGCTTTATATGTAGTGGTGGCAGTATGATACATCAGGCCTAGCTTTATATGTAGTGGGGGCAGTATGATTCATCAGGCCTAGCTGTATATGTAGTGGTGGAAGTATGATTCATCAGGCCTAGCTGTATATGTAGTGGTGGCAGTGTGATTCATCAGGCCTAGCTTTATATGTAGAGGTGGCAGTGTGATTCATAAGGTTTAGCTTTATATGTAGTGGTGGCAGTATGATTCATCAGGCCTAGCTGTATATGTAGCGGTGGCAGTGTGATTCATCAGGCCTAGCTTTATATGTAGTGGTGGCAGTGTGATTCATCAGGCCTAGCTTTATATGTAGTGGTGGCAGTAGGATTCATCAGGCCTAGCTTTATATGTAGTGGTGGCAGTGTGATTCATCAGGCCTAGCTGTATATGTAGTGGGGGCAGTGTGATTCATCAGGCCTAGCTTTATATGTAGTGGTGGCAGTATGATACATCAGGCCTAGCTTTATATGTAGTGGTGGCAGTATGATACATCAGGCCTAGCTTTATATGTAGTGGTGGCAGTATGATACATCAGGCCTAGCTTTATATGTAGTGGTGGCAGTATGATACATCAGGCCTAGCTTTATATGTAGTGGTGGCAGTATGATACATCAGGCCTAGCTTTATATGTAGTGGTGGCAGTGTGATTCTATCTGGTTCATTGATTACATCTTGTCCTCCAACCAACATATATTCCCTCGGAGGCCAATCTTTTCTAGCCCAATATTCATGCTTGGCTCTACTATCCCATGTCTATATCTAAGAAACTAGAGCTGATGCGGTCTATTAATGCAATTTTCTGAATCAGCGCTACAAATATACCCAGGAACATGCCTAAAAACCAAGGCCCTCATTCAATTGCAATTTGGCCAATTGAATAGGGGTCTAAATAGGCACATAACATATTTTTTAAAGAAGTTTTTAGTTAGTAAACATCTATCCAAAAGCAAGGTTTTCACTAACTAAAAACTTATTTTAAAAATATATGTTATGTGCTTATTTAGAGCCCTATTCAATTGGCCAAATCGCAATTGAATGAGGGCCCAAGACATTTGGTGGCCTGTGTAATAAATGAAAATAAAATATTTTTACATGTTTGTTTTTTTAAAGTTATGATATAATATCTCCTGGGGTGAATAAAAAACGAATGTAAAATTTAAAGTAAATAACAATCAACCTACTGCTTTCACGCCGGCTAATCTCCGGTGCCTCTGCTTGAGCTTCCAAAAATGAAACATGTCAAGAGTGGGAATTAGCCTGAAAGCCAAGTCTCTATTTAGCCTCCAATGTGCGCTATTGGAGCGTATAAGAGGCTGTTATGTATTTAGCATAGCAAAAGAAGAGACAGATGCTAAGCTTGACCCCTTCTTGTTTATATCTTGCAGCCAGTTAGCTTTTTGTTTCATGCAAAAAAAATAGCAAAAATGAATACTGTTGTTTTCTCTGCTTTCGTTCAGATACTTTTTAAGTTGTTTTGAAAAATATCCAAGTTTTCAAAATGTATTGGGCATATTAATATTTAAATATTATATAGTGGTAACGGTAAATAAATAAATAAATGTGTTTTATCAGATGTGCAGTGCAATGTATTCTAATACCTGTACCGTATGAAAATAATAGATCAGGATAAGCTAAGGGTTTCTAGTAAATAATAGTGTATGCTAGATGTTCAACGCATAAAATAAGGAACAAATATGTACAGTACATGGTAATGGACTGGATTCAAGAGCGCCAAAGGTGCTCATTGCCTGCACGCATCGCAAAGTGTGGCAAGCAGTGGAGGCAATGAAACATGCAGGACTTAGCCTACAAACACTTAGGAAACGCGGGATCGCCTTACAGACTTATTAAATTGCCATTCGCCCAATTGAATAGGGCTCTATATAAGCACATAGCATCTTTTCTTAAAATAAGTTTTTAGCTACTGAAGACCTGGCTTTTGCATAGAGGTTCATTAAATAAACAATTCTGGAAAAAAAAAAATGCTATGTGCTTATATAGAGCCCTATTCAATTGCCTGATTCACAATTTAATAAGGCTGTTAGGCTTCAAGCAGTTGACGAACGTGCGACTCATTACAAAACAGGACTTAGAAGAAAAAAAAATGAGACACAGGACTTAGAAAAAAAAATATGAGGTAGGAAAAATATGAAGTTAATGGGCGAACTACAAAAAACTAAATACACAAAACACACACAAAAAAAACAAACATCACACACAGCACGGGGTAACAGCCAGGACGTCTGTAAGTGAGGTGGAACGCAAATTTAAGTTGATTTTAAAGAGTTTCGTCACTCGAAAATTGACTAAGCAAGAAAAAAAATTGGCGGCCCAAAAAAATGAAATCGAGGCTACACGACCCGCCAAACGCTTAACACTTTCAAAAAGGAACGTACGAGGTACAAAATACACTACTACAAAGGACGCCAAATACTCGTGAACCGCGTAGTACATACACAAACGACGCTACATTACACTCCGAACTTGCACATCACATCATTAGTGTGCCATGTGTGTAAGCGAGAGGCAACCTGTGGTTATAGGAGCAAGAGAATCAAGAGTTGAAGTAAGAGTCAAATTGCAATGTGTGGTATCAGAGTCAGGGCAAGTGAGGGTGGGGAGCAGACAACAAAGGGGTTGTAGCACGAAGAAAGATATTGTGGGTCAAGTGCTTGCAAATTTCTGTGGCTTCTGGTGGCTGAGGGACAGAGAGTCAAAGGTGTGGTGCGGCTGTAGGTTAGGGGGTTGTGGTCAGAAAGAGGGAGTGAGGAGATGAAAAGATTGGATAAAGTGCAGAGATTAGTACATTTAGGTCAAGGGATTGGCCATCATGTTGAGTTGGGGATTCCATCTATTGTGAGAGGCCAAGGGAAGAGGTGAGTGCAAGTAGTTTTATAGCTGAATGGGAGGAGGGAGTGTTAACGGCATGTTGAGAGGCTGGTCCAGGGGGCCGATAGATGACAGCAACTTGCACAGAGATGGGTGAGAAGAGATGGATAGTGTGAACTTCAAAAGATGAAAATTGGAGGGAGAGAACTGGGGGAATGCAGTTAAATCTCCAGTGAGATGATAGTAGTATGCCCACACCTCCACCTTGCTTATTCCCAGGTCTAGGTGTATGACTGAAATGAAGCCACCATGAAAGATGTGCAGGAGATGCAGTGTCTGAAGGAGTAATCCAGGTTTCAGTGATAGCCAGTAGATTGAGGGAGTTAGAAAGAAGCAGGTCGTGAATGAAAGTGAGTTTGTTGCAAATAGATCTTGCATTCCATAGGGCGCATGTGAAGGGCAAAGTGGAAGGTCTGTGACAGATGATGGGTATTAAGTTATGGGGGGTTTGTTGCCCTGGAGGTTGAGCGTAGTTGATAAAAGGTGATTAATTAAGAACATGATCTCTCTGATCTTGCAAGGTGAGTGTATTATCAAAACTTATACTATTATTCATCCGATAGAAGGCACAAAAGTTAAAGAGTTTTTCTTCTGGAAGGAACTTCTTCCTAAACAACTATAATGGCAGGAAAATCCAATCTATCACTATGGGAAGACTGTTTTATTTTTGTTGTATTCAAAAAATAGGATAATAAATAGTATAAAATAGTATTATTTATTTCAGGCTTGTTCCACTCATTCCAATATTTTAAATAAACAATTGTCTTGGAGGATCAGCTCTATCTGCCAATGTGTTGTATGATATGAGTAGGTAAGCCAGAGATTATTAATATACTTGAATTCATGCAGATTGGTTGAAGCACTCAAGTTGTGAGAAAATGCATTTACTGCAAGATTCAAGTGAGTTTTTCTTTCATAAGTGTGAATTTCAAATTAGGATATCCTTGCACCTGATGATAGGAAATGTAGTAAATTCTATTCTGTAACATTCAGCAGAACTCGCCTAAAAGGAACAATGGAAAGCCACGAAATGGCAAAAGAAGTAATCCTTTATTAGCATCTTTATTAAGTTTATGTGGACGTAATGCAGTCACTGGGTTTCCTGGTGATCCGATAGTGGTTAGGATTCAGTGCTTTCACTGATGTGACCTGGGTTCAATTCCAGTCATGGAACCAATAGTTCACATCACGCTGACAGTACTTGGATGGCAGACCACCTAGGAATACCAGGAGCTGTATGCTGTGGCCCACTGGAGAAGAAACTGGCAACCCACTACACACAATGACACAAACACAATGCAGTCACCTGATTAGGGCTGTATCTACCTTTTTGGAGCCCCTAGGCAGTAAAGTGGAGGAGCCCCTGCTAGTGAATCGCCAAGTATGCACAGACTTATTTTTGCCTTTTCTGTGTGTAAGTTCTCTTTCCTGTTGTACCTCTCTTCTTCTAGGTGGTCACCCCCTACTACCCAGTCTATGAACTGCAACATTTCCTTTTTTTTAAGCCAGGAAACATTTTTTTAAAGAAGTTGCGCCCCTCACAGGGAAGCACCCCTGGGCGGCTGCCTAGTTGGCCTAATGGGTAATGCATCTGATGCTGAGTCCTGGAGGCTATGGAGTTGCAGTGATTATTGTTATACACAAAGCAGCCATAACTGTGGTATAAAACCTGCTCTCTAATTAAATAAGTCTTGGTATACGCAATAAATAAATTGTTAATAATATTGTAGTGGAGAAGAATGATTAAAAAATATAAACATTTAAGTAAGTGGAAAGATTCCATATGTTATTTCAACAGAACATTTGTTATTTTACTTTAGAGCATTAGTGCAGTTTAACACAATACTAGATCCTGAAGCTGACTTTAATTTTAAATTAACCAGCTACCCACAACACATCAGGGTCCTAGGGAAAATTAGTTCTCTGCAATTAGACTATTGTAATATTTGTTAAAAAAGGTGTTGCTTTATTTATTTGACCAAATGTTCATGTTCATGAAGCTGATACATCATGCAATGTTAGTGATACTAATAGTTTATTTTTTAACATAATAAATAAAAAAAATAAAAAAAAAGTGTGGGATCGTTACACCTTGGTTATCTGCACTAGGATCTGGTACGCTATCTCTCCTCCAACCTTCTTCTTTCTGAAAATATACGTCAATGTTGCAAAATGCAGTGAGTTTTAGAGTATTAGGATTTAGTTATAATGTCTGTGTTTGCATCATTCAGTTGTTTCTGACTCTCCGTGACCTCAGGGACTGTTACACATCATGTTGTTCCATTTGGTTTTCATGGTAGAGATACTGGAGTGGGTTGCCAGTTCCATCTCCAGTGGGCCACAGCATACAGCTCCTGGTATTCCTAGGTGGTCTCTCATCCAAGTACTGACCAGGCCCAACCCTGCTTGGTTTCAGGCTGGCCAGGCTCCCTGACTGTAATCAAACCCACATCGCAGTGGTCAAAGCACCACATCCTAATCACTGCACCACCAGGGATCCCAGGTATCATGCAGAGAATTAAACAAAATTGTAACGTACTGTTGATGGTTGTTATTCTAACCTTGGTCTAAAAAAACAGGTCCACGTAGAGATGCTCTTGCACATGTGGTTGGCGGCTCTTTAAAGGACTCCAAAAGTACCATATATGTGCTCTGCACCACTAAGTAGAGGGAGATAAAGCAAGAGGAAAAAGTGTTTGAATTTTGAAAATTGATACTGAATTCATGGCTTTATGAATAAGTGAAGTCAGACTATTTCAGTGTGTTGACTCTGCCTGAATGAGTAATGAGCTCTGTACCGGGCAGAACAGTGAATAGTAATTAGAATCAGGTGTAGGAGGTTTGAATGTAGCTGTGACTGCATCATTGTAACTATTTTATTATATTCTAGCAGCTTGTGTAACAGTTGAGTTTCTGTCTTAGGTGAAGATGTTACTGCGTTTAATTTCTCACCAAGTAATTTTTTTATTTACAGAAAATATGTTCTTTAGTTCACATAATAAAAATTCATATGTCAAAATGAAGCAACTGTCTTGTTTTTTTTATTTTCTTTTTAAAAGATAATAATTATGCAAACTATATATATATATATATATATATATATATATATATATATACTGTATGTATATATATATATATATATATATATATATATTTATAGTAGCGAATCGCCTATCAAAAAATGACAGCAATAAGATGTGAAGCCGGGCAATGCTGTTTGCCACACCATGTGAGTCTTTTGGGCCTCTGTGCACCTTACAAGCCTCTCCCCTGGTGTACTTCAACTTTCCTGCTTTGCAATGGTCACCTTCAGCGCTCATCGCAAGCCCCATGATGAGTGCCTTCAGCGCTCAATACAATCCTTTCCTCCCGCCTACTGCACGGGCCGCTCATTGCAGGGTTCATTAACCTGCAAGTTCTGTGCTTGGGAATGCCATGTGTCTCCTTCCACCATCTCCCCCCTGTGTCTTCCCTGTGTGTTTCTCCTTTGTGTGTCTGCTGATTGTTTCCGTCGCTTTTTTGGGGGGCGTTGTTTGTGCAAGTGCTAGTGTCTTTGCCGTTGTGTATTTTCTTAGTCCGGCATATTTTTCAGAGTTCGGTATTTTTCCGTAGTCGGAATGTGATTAGCCTCGTTTTCAATACGTTTTCAGATTTCTTTACGTTTTTCGTCCTCCATTTTTTTTCTCGCTTTGCCGATTTTCGAGTGACACCTTACACTGGAAATTTGGCTTAAATTCATTTGCAACCTCACTCCCAGGTGTCCTTGCTCTCCCCCTGTGCTGTGTGTGAGTGTGGTTTAAATTTATTTTTTATGTTTTTTGTTATTTTTCGATTTCTGCGGTTCGGCCGTTACATTCGTATTTTTCCGAGTTCGTATTTTTTTTTCTAAGTCCCTCGTTCCTCAAGTGCTTGCAGCCTAAGTCCTGCATGCTTCAATGCCTCAACCGCTCGCATTGCCTTCGGCGCTCCTTTCAGCCTAAGTCCTGCGTGTTTCAGAGGTTGGAAGGCTCGCAAGCATGACGATGAATCGCAATTAACTATTAGATGTGAGATTTTATATATATATATATTCCACAACAATCATTTAGTGTATGGTGAGCGCTAGAGTGAGAAAAGCTCTCCACCGTACAGAGTGCAGAAAACGAATAATACATTAATAAGCACATTTGCATGTCTAAAAGGCGGGGACATGCAAATGAGAATACAATGTACCTCACACTTTTAATCCAAAAATAGCAACTTTATACATTGCTCCCTTAAAGCATATGCCCGCCATATTAAACAGCTTTGAAGCAAAGCACCGGTTTGGATTTTACACAAACCAAGAATCACTCATATACAGCACTGTTTCAAGCTTTTGGCTATCATCCGTATGAGGCAGATTCTGGTTTGTGCAATAGACTTTGTAGGATTGGGTATTCCACAACAATCATTTAGTGTATGGTAAGCACAAAAGTGAGAAAAGCTCTCCACCATACAGAGAACAGAAAACGAATAATACATTAATAAGCCCATTTGCATGTCTAAAAGGCAAGGCCATGCAAATGAGAATACAATGTACCTCACTCTTTTAATCCAAAAATAGCAACTTTATACATTGCTCTCTTAGGCTTGGGTATTCCACAAAAAAAAGCTGTTTAATACGGCGGGCATATGCTTTAAGGGAGCAATGTATAAAGTTGCTATTTTTGGATTAAAAGAGTGAGGTACATTGTATTCTCATTTGCATGTCCCCGCCTTTTAGACATGCAAATGGGCTTATTAAGTATTATTCGTTTTCTTTATATATATATATATATATGAAGAGTGAGGTAGCTGTGAATGTCCAGGAATCCAGTTGAATAATCAGAGTATTGCAGTGAATAGTGATACCTTTTTAATTGGACAAACGTATTCATAATAAAGCGACGAGCTTTACCAATGAAAAACGTGATGGTCATGTGATGTTACATGCATCGGCCCAGGGAAAGAAGCAGGTTGGCCCGGTCATGTGATGTTACATGCATCGGCCCAGGGAAAGCAGCAGGTTGGCCCGGTCATGTGATGTGACATGCATCGGCCCAGGGAAAGCAGCAGGTTGGCTCGTTCATGTGATGTGACACGCATTGGCCCAGGGAAAGCAGCAGGTTGGCCCGGTCATGTGATGTGACATGCATCGGCCCAGGGAAAGCAGCAGGTTGGCCCGGTCATGTGATGTGACACGCATTGGCCCAGGGAAAGCAGCAGGTTGGCCCGGTCATGTGATGTGACATGCAGCAGTCCAGGGAAAGCAGCAGGTTGGCCCGGTCATGTGATGTGACACGCATTGGCCCAGGGAAAGCAGCAGGTTGGCCCGGTCATGTGATGTGACATGCAGCAGTCCAGGGAAAGCAGCAGGTTGGCTCGTTCATGTGATGTGACACGCATTGGCTCAGGGAAAGCAGCAGGTTGGCCCGGTCATGTGATGTGACACGCATCGGCCCAGGGAAAGCAGCAGGTTGGCCCGGTCATGTGATGTGACACGCATCGGCCCAGGGAAAGCAGCAGGTTGGCCCGTTCATGTGATGTGACACGCATTGGCCCAGGGAAAGCAGCAGGTTGGCCCAGTCATGTGATGTGACACGCATTGGCCCAGGGAAAGCAGCAGGTTGGCCCAGTCATGTTATGTGACATGCAGTCCAGGGAAAGCTGCAGGTTGGCCCAGTCATGTGATGTGACATGCAGCAGCCCAGGGAAAGCACTCCTGGTGACAGATGTTTTGTCGTTGTTTCTAAAAGGATTGGATACATAGGAAGAATGGAAGGAACTGTGAATATGATGTGATCTCTATTCACTTATATTAAAATTGTGCTTTCCAAATTGCACATAATTCTCTTACTCGAGTTGCAGACAAACTAGAGATCTAAAATTGAATCTCCCATGACACAATCAAAGTAATCTAAATATAAGAATATAAGATGGATAATTTTGTGAATGAGAGGAGTGTTTACATTTCTGGAGAGATATGGTTGCATTTCCTGAAGCAAGGAGTCTGTAGACCTTTCCTGTTCCATCCTCGTCAGCAGTGGTGTGCAGCTGCCACTAGTTGGCGCAACAGTGGCTTGCTGAGAGTTTGTTCAATTTGTTCTTATGGTGAGTGTTAGATTTAGGGGTTAGGGTAGTGGTAGGTGGTAAGCTTATCTGCCCCCACCCTAAACCCTAACTCCTAAATCAATCCCAAATCCTACAGTCGCACCACTTACTGGCTGCTGCACACCGTTAGCTGGGACGAAACAGGAAAGACACAGAGCCTGCTTCTGGTCCATTGAGTGGAAGGAGTGTGGTGTCAATTTAAATGTTATCAAATTATCTTATCAAAGGATCCTTGTTCCTTATGTAACACACACAAAATGGATTCAAAACTGCAGATTTCCCCCCAAAAAATGTTTTATGCCCATGGCTCACACAACAGATAAAATAGTTAATTTGGTACATACTTGACAAACAAGTGTCTTTTTTTTCTTGAAGTGCAGTGATCCTGTAAACAGTGATCTTGTGCTCACTTCCTTCTTTGGGCTCCATCTTGGAGGCAGGGACAGTAGTAAAGTCTTAGCAGAAGGCAAAGAGCTGATTAGAAGAAAGTGGAGGAGTAGGGTGACACCTACAGTAGAAATGGGCTAACTACATGAACCCTGACATGTGCATGTTAATGTGTGATTTTTTTTTTTTTTGCGTTGTTCAGTCATTTCCAACTCTCTGTGACCTCATGGACTGTAATACACCAGAACATCTTTATGTCCATGGTCATGCTGATCCACTTGGTATTCATGGCAGAGATACTGGAGTTCCTTCTACAGTGGGTCACAGCATACAGCTCCTGGTATTCCAAGCTGGTCTCCCATCCCAGTACTGACCAGCTGCATGGCTTCAGGGTGGTGTGACCTCTTGTTTCCTTGATTTGGAATCAAACCCAGGTTGACAGTGGTGGAAGCACTGAATCCTAACCACTGGACCACCAGGCAACCCCAGAAAGTATATAAATACCTGTAAATTGAAAGGGTTGCTAACAGTAGCAGCCTCCTTGACTCCCCATTCTTTGGTTCTCACTGAAGTGGTGGGTGGGACGTCATCACTGTGACAATGAGAACTAAACGTCTCATACTGCGTGGGTGGTGTCTGCCTAGCGCGGTCATGTGATGTGACACGCGTTGGCCCAGGGAAAGCAGCAGGTTGGCCCTGTCATGTGATGTGACATGCACAGTCCAGGGAAAGCAGCAGGTTGGCCCTGTCATGTGATGTGACATGCACAGTCCAGGGAAAGCAGCAGGTTGGCCCGGTCATGTGATGTGACACGCATCGGCCCAGGGAAAGCAGCAGGTTGGCCTGGTCATGTGATGTGACACGCATCGGCCCAGGGAAAACAGCAGGTTGGCCCGGTCATGTGATGTGACACACATCGACCCAGGGAAAGCAGCAGGTTGGCACAGCCATGTGATGTGACACGCATCGGCCCAGGGAAAGCAGCAGGTTGGCCCGGTCATGTGATGTGACACGCATCGGCCCAGGGAAAGCAGCAGGTTGGCCCCGTCATGTGATGTGACACGCATCGGCCCAGGGAAAGCAGCAGGTTGGCCCGGTCATGTGATGTGACATGCAGTGGCCCAGGGAAAGCAGCAGGTTGTCCCGGTCATGTGATGTGACACGCATCGGCCCAGGGAAAGTAGCAGGTTGGCCCGGTCATGTGATGTGACACTCATCGGCCCAGGGAAATCAGCAGGTTGGCCCGGTCATGTGATGTGACACGCATCGGCCCAGGGAAAGCAGCAGGTTGGCCCGGTCATATGATGTTACATGCAGCAGTCCAGGGAAAGCAGCAGGTTGTTCCGGTCATGGGATGTGATACGCATCGGCCCAGGGAAAGCAGCAGGTTGGCCCGGTCATATGATGTTACATGCAGCAGTCCAGGGAAAGCAGCAGGTTGTTCCGGTCATGTGATGTGATACGCATCGGCCCAGGGAAAGCAGCAGGTTGTCCCGGTCATGTGATGTGACACGCATCGGCCCAGGGAAAACAGCAGGTTGGCCCGGTCATATGATGTTACATGCAGCAGTCCAGGGAAAGCAGCAGGTTGGCCCGGTCATGTGATGTGACATGCATTGGCCCAGGGAAAGCAGCAGGTTGGCCCGGTCATGTGATGTGACATGCAGCAGCCCAGGGAAAGCAGCAGGTTGTCCCGGTCATGTGATGTGACACGCATTGGCCCAGGGAAAGCAGCAGGTTGGCCCAGTCATATGATGTTACATGCATTGGCCCAGGGAAAGCAGCAGGTTGGCCCGGTCATGTGATGTTACATGCAGCAGTCCAGGGAAAGCAGCAGGACTTAATAGGCATTACCGAAACATGGTGGGATGAATCTCATGACTGGACTGTTAATCTGGATGGTTATAACCTATTTAGGAAAGATAGGGGAAATGGTAAAAGAGGAGGAGGGATCTGTCTTTATGTTAAGCCTGAATTTAAGCCTATAGTTAGAGAAGATATTTATGCTGGCACTAACGGCATCATTGAATCCTTGTGGGTTGAGCTAAATAGTGGAGGAGCTAATTCTAAATGCATATTGGTGGGAGTATGCTATAAACCCCCAAATATAGCTGAAAGTGAGGAAATACAATTATTGTTACAGATTGGAAATGCAGCTAAGCATGGGCAAGTTCTAATAATGGGAGACTTTAATTACCCTGATATAAACTGGATAAACGAGACCAGCAGCTCAGCTAAGGGGAGCAGGTTCTTGAGTACACTCAGGGATCATTATCTAGCCCAGGTAATACAAGAACCTTCTAGAAATGGGGCCATCTTGGATTTAGTCATCACAAGTAATATTGATATAATATCAAATGTAAAAATAGGGGAACCCTTGGGGAACAGTGATCACAACACAGTCTCATTTGAGATTGAATACAAAAAACAAAGTTGTAAGGGGCCAACAAAAACTCTAAATTTTAAAAGGGCTAACTTTAATGGGCTACGGGCAGCAATACAACATATAGACTGGGACAAAGAACTTACAGGGAAGAATACTGAAAATAAATGGACAACATTCAAATCCTTACTAAATAAACATACTCATCAGCATGTACCATGTGGAAATAAAATAAATAGGAGTAAATCACATCCCATGTGGCTTAACAATGACTTAAAGATCATGATGAGGAAAAAGAAATATGCATTTAAATTATACAAGAAGGAGGGAACAGAGGCATCTTTATGTGACTATAAGGAAATCAACAAGGCTTGCAAAAGGGCTATTAGACTGGCTAAAATAGAAAATGAGAAGTCAGTTGCAATGGAAAGTAAGACTAACCCTAAGATATTTTATAAATATATTAATGGGAAGAAGGCCAGGAAGGAATCGATAGGACCATTACAATGTGACACAGGACATCTGATAATTAGTGACCAGGAAAAGGCAAATGAGCTAAATAGGTTCTTTTCATCGGTTTACACAAGGGAGGTACCAGTGGTTGGGACACTGCAACATAATGGGGCTACACTACCATCACTAAATAATTGGTTAACGCAGGAAGAAATCTAAAAGAGATTGGAGAAAATAAATGTTAATAAAGCCCCAGGTCCTGATGGAATACATCCAAGGGTACTGAGGGAGCTGGGTTCTGTAATAGCCAAACCATTATATCTAATCTTTAAAGACTCGCTCACTACAGGGTCTCTACCAGATGACTGGAGAAAAGCAGAGGTGATACCTATATTTAGAAAGGGAGCAAGAGCAAATCCGGGGAATTATAGACCAGTGAGCCTCACTTCTGTAGTTGGGAAGCTTTTAGAAGGGTTAATAAGGGACAGAATACAAGAATATGTCTATTTGAACAGGATCATAGGTAGCAGTCAACATGGATTTATGAAGGAAAGGTCGTGTCAGACCAATCTAATTAGTTTTTATGAGGAGGTTAGTAGGAACTTGGATCAGGGCAACTCAGTGGATGTAGTCTTTTTAGATTTTTCAAAGGCATTTGATACAGTGCCACATGGAAGACTAGTGAGCAAACTAAGGGATACAGGAATTGCAGTAAATATCTGCTCATGGATCGAGAGCTGGCTAAAAGACAGGAAGCAAAGGGTTGTTGTAAATGGAACATACTCCGATTGGTCTAATGTGATAAGTGGGGTTCCTCAGGGCTCAGTATTGGGTCCTCTCCTTTTTAACATATTTATTAATGACATTGAAGTAGGACTCGAATGTAGTGTCTCCATTTTTGCTCATGACACTAAGTTGTGCAAGGTAATAAAATCAGATAATGATGTACTTTCCCTACAAAAGGATTTGCATAAATTAGAGAAATGGGCGGCTAAATGGCAGATGAGATTTAATACAAATAAATGTAAGGTTATGCATTTGGGAAGGAACAATAGCCAAGCAATCTATAATCTTAATGGAGCAAATCTAGGGGTATCAGATATTGAAAGGGATTTGGGAGTACTAGTGGACAACCACCTAGGTAACAGCGCTCAAAGCCAAGCAGTGGCTGCAAAGGCAAATAAAATATTAGCATGTATTAGGAAGGGTATAGAAGCCAGGGAAGAAGATATAATTCTGCCACTATACAAATCTCTAGTACGCCCTCATTTGGAATATGGAGTACAATTTTGGGCACCACCTCACAAAAAAGACATTTTAGAGCTGGAAAAAGTACAGAGAAGGGCTACAAAACTAATAAGGGGAATGGAGGGGCTAAGTTATGAAGAAAGACTAGCAAAATTAAACTTATTTTCGCTAGAAAAAAGGCGTCTACGAGGGGATATGATTACGTTATATAAATACATCCAGGGTCAATATAAGGCTTTGTCAAGTGAACTTTTTGTAGCAAGAGATTTTCAACTGACAAGAGGACATCCGTTGAGGTTAGAGGAAAAAAGATTTCACCTTAAACAAAGAAAAGGGTTCTTCACAGTTAGGGTGGTTAAACTGTGGAATTCTCTACCAAAGGAGGTGGTGACAGCGAATTCGATAGACAACTTCAAAAAGGGGTTAGATATATTTCTGAATAAAGAGGGCATTCAAGGCTATCCTAGATAACTAGCAAGGAATATTGATCCAGGGAGAAATTTGATCGCCAGTTTCTGGGGTCAGGAAGGAATTTTGCTTTTTTTCCCCTTATGAGACAATTGGCAAAGTTTCAATGTTTTTTTTTTTTATGTTTGCCTTCCTCTGGATCAATTAACAATAATTAACAATTAACAATAATAATAAATAGTCCAAATTAAAAAGATCAATAGAGATCTAAAAAGGTTGAACTTGATGGACTAACTCTTTATTCATTCTCCAATACTATACTATTAATAATTATTTAATCAATAATTTAATTAATAACTAATCCGCATATTGCAGATCAGAGGAGATCTTAACAGGTTGAACTTGATGGACTGAAAGTCTTTTTTCAACCTTAATTACTATGTAACTATGTAACTATGTCCCGGTCATATGATGTGACATGCGCAGTCCAGGGAAAGCAGCAGGTTGGCCCGGTCATGTGATGTGATATGCATCGGCCCAGGGTAAGCGGCAGGTTGTCCCTGTCATGTGATTTGACACGCATTGGCCCAGGGAAAGCAGCAGGTTGTCCCGGTCATGTGATGTGACACGCATTGGCCAAGGGAAAGCAGCAGGTTGTCCCTGTCATGTGATTTGACACGCATTGGCCCAGGGAAAGCAGCAGGTTGGCCCGGTCATGTGATGTGACATGCATCGGCCCAGGGTAAGCGGCAGGTTGTCCCGGTCATGTGATGTTACATGCAGCAGCCCAGGGAAAGCAGCAGGTTGGCCCGGTCATGTGATGTGACATGCAGCAGTCCAGGGAAAGCAGCAGGTTGGCCCGGTCATGTGATGTGACATGCAGCAGCCCAGGAAAAGCAGCAGGTTGGCCCGGTCATGTGATGTGATACGCATCAGCCCAGGGAAAGCAGCAGGTTGTCCCGGTCATGTGATCTGACACGCATTGGCCCAGGGAAAGCAGCAGGTTGGCCCGGTCATGTGATGTGACATGCATCGGCCCAGGGTAAGCGGCAGGTTGGCCCGGTCATGTGATGTTACATGCAGCAGCCCAGGGAAAGCAGCAGGTTGGCCCGGTCATGTGATGTGACATGCAGCAGCCCAGGGAAAGCAGCAGGTTGGCCCGGTCATGTGATGTGACATGCAGCAGCCCAGGGAAAGCAGCAGGTTGGCCCGGTCATGTCATGTGACATGCAGCAGCCCAGGGAAAGCAGCAGGTTGGCTCGGTCATGTCATGTGACATGCAGCAGCCCAGGGAAAGCAGCAGGTTGGCCCGGTCATGTGATGTGACATGCAGCAGCCCAGGGAAAGCAGCAGGTTGGCCCGGTCATGTCATGTGACATGCAGCAGCCCAGGGAAAGCAGCAGGTTGGCCCGGTCATGTCATGTGACATGCAGCAGCCCAGGGAAAGCAGCAGGTTGGCTCGGTCATGTCATGTGACATGCAGCAGCCCAGGGAAAGCAGCAGGTTGGCCCGGTCATGTGATGTGACATGCAGCAGCCCAGGGAAAGCAGCAGGTTGGCCCGGTCATGTGATGTGACATGCGCAGTCCAGGTAAAGCACTCCTGTAGCATAAAAACTATGCAACATGTAATGATTTGTTCATATGTTTTAATGTTAAAGACTATTCGTAGCACTAGTCTCTGTTGTTGGAAGATAATTTTACCACAGAACTTGTAGTTTTAAAGTATGAGCACAAGATGGCACCAAACTACATGTTGTTGCTGCTTCAAACTACACATCATTATCAAAGAAAGGGATCGAATATTGTAAAAAAAAAAAAAGACACTTGCTTATGAAGTACGGTACATAACAAAAAAGCAATATTAGCCGCTGTGTATGACATGGATATAACAGCTTTTGGAAGAAAATCAGAAGTTTTGAAGCCCTTGTTTGTGAGTAGAAGACTCCATTTTGTGTTGAGAGATGCTGAGAGATAGATGAGGTGTGTGTTTATCTATCTGCGGCGGGAGGAGCGAAAAAGGAGAAGCCAGAAGACTTTGTTAATTTGATCTGTTTCATCCAGTAAATGCAAGCATTGCTCAGCTGGTATGTAAACACCCCTCTCTCTCACACACCTTACACCAGCATATCATGGATGCCTCCCCTTCCCTCTCTCTTCCTCATCTTCTTTCTGCCTTTTTTTATCTCCCTCTTCATCTCCTCTGTGCCCTTTCAATTTTCTCCATCTACTTTCTCTCTTCTACCTCTCTTCTATCTATTCTTTTCACCCCCATTTTCTCCCACTATCCTCTTCCTCTTCTCCCTCCATCCCTTACACTTCTCTCTCTCTCTCTCTCTCCATCCCGTACACTTCTCTCTCTCTCTCTCTCTCTCTCTCTCCATCCCTTACACTCCTTTCTCTCTCTCTCTCTCTCTCTCTCTCTCCATCCCTTACACTCCTTTCTCTCTCTCTCTCTCTCTCTCTCCATCCCGTACACTTCTCTCTCTCTCTCTCTCTCTCTCTCTCTCTCCATCCCTTACACTCCTCTCTCTCTCTCTCTCTCTCTCTCCATCCCTTACACTCCTTTCTCTCTCTCTCTCTCTCTCCATCCCGTACACTTCTCTCTCTCTCTCTCTCTCTCTCTCTCTCCATCCCGTACACTTCTCTCTCTCTCTCTCTCTCTCCATCCCTTACACTCCTTTCTCTCTCTCTCTCTCTCTCCATCCCGTACACTTCTCTCTCTCTCTCCATCCCTTACACTTCTCTCTCTCTCTCTCTCTCTCGCTCTCTCTCTCTCTCTCTCCATCCCTTACACTTCTCTCGCTCTCTCTCTCCATCCCTTACTTTTCTCTCTCTCTCTCTCCATCCCTTACACTTCTCTCGCTCTCTCTCTCTCTCCATCCCTTACACTTCTCTCGCTCTCTCTCTCCATCCCTTACACTTCTCTCGCTCTCTCCATCCCTTACACTTCTCTCGCTCTCTCTCTCTCCATCCCTTACACTTCTCTCGCTCTCTCTCTCTCCATCCCTTACACTTCTCTCGCTCTCTCTCTCTCTCTCTCTCCATCCCTTACACTTCTCATGCTCTCTCTCTCTCCATCCCTTACACTTCTCTCGCTCTCTCTCTCTCTCTCCATCCCTTACACTTCTCTCTCTCTCTCTCTCTCTCTCTCCATCCCTTACACTTCTCTCTCTCTCTCTCTCTCTCTCTCTCTCTCTCTCTCTCTCTCTCCATCCCTTACACTTCTCTCTCTCTCTCTCTCTCTCTCTAGATCCCTTACACTTCTCTCGCTCTCTCTCTCCATCCCTTACACTTCTCTCGCTCTCTCTCTCCATCCCTTACACTTCTCTCGCTCTCTCTCTCCATCCCTTACACTTCTCTCTCTCTCTCTCTCTCCATCCCTTACACTCCTCTCTCGCTCTCTCCATCCCTTACACTCCTCTCTCGCTCTCTCCATCCCTTACACTCCTCTCTCTCTCCATCCCTTACACTTCTCTCTCTCTCTCCATCCCTTACACTTCTCTCTCTCTCTCCATCCCTTACACTTCTCTCTCTCTCTCTCCATCCCTTACACTCCTCTCTCTCTCTCTCCATCCCTTACACTTCTCTCTCTCTCTCTCTCCATCCCTTACACTTCTCTCTCTCTCTCCATTCCTTACACTCCTCTCGCTCTCTCTCTCTCCATCCCTTACACTCCTCTCGCTCTCTCTCTCTCCATCCCTTACACTTCTCTCGCTCTCTCTCCATCCCTTACACTCCTCTCGCTCTCTCTCTCTCCATCCCTTACACTTCTCTCTCTCTCTCCCCATCCCTTACACTTCTCTCTCTCTCTCTCCCCATCCCTTACACTTCTCTCTCTCTCTCTCTCCATCCCTCACACTTCTCTCTCTCTCTCTCCATTCCTTACACTCCTCTCTCTCTCTCCATTCCTTACACTCCTCTCTCTCTCTCTCTCCATCCCTCACACTTCTCTCTCTCTCTCTCCATCCCTTACACTTCTCTCTCTCTCTCTCTCCATCCCTTACACTTCTCTCTCTCTCTCCATCCCTTACACTTCTCTCTCTCTCTCCATCCCTTACACTTCTCTCTCTCTCTCTCTCTCTCTCTCTCTCTCTCTCTCTCTCTCCATCCCTTACACTTCTCTCTCTCTCTCTCTCTCTCCATCCCTTACACTTCTCTCTCTCTCTCTCTCTCTCCATCCCTTACACTTCTCTCTCTCTCTCTCTCTCTCCATCCCTTACACTTCTCTCTCTCTCTCTCTCTCTCCATCCCTTACACTTCTTTCTCTCTCTCCATCCCTTACACTTCTCTCTCTCTCTCCATCCCTTACACTTCTCTCTCTCCATCCCTTACACTTCTCTCTCTCTCTCTCTCTCTCTCTCTCTCTCTCTCTCTCTCTCTCTCTCTCCATCCCTTACACTTCTCTCTCTCTCTCTCTCTCTCTCTCTCTCTCTCTCTCTCTCCATCCCTTACACTTCTCTCTCTCTCTCTCTCTCTCTCTCTCTCTCCATCCCTTACACTCCCCTCTCTCTCTCCATCCCTTACACTTCGATCTCTCTCTCTCCATCCCTTACACTCCTCTCTCTCTCTCCATCCCTTACACTCCTCTCTCTCTCTCCATCCCTTACACTCCTCTCTCTCTCTCCATCGCTTACACTTCGATCTCTCTCTCCATCCCTTACACTTCGATCTCTCTCTCTCCATCCCTTACACTCCTCTCTCTCCATCCCTTACACTCCTCTCTCTCCATCCCTTACACTCCTCTCTCTCTCTCTCTCCATCCATCCCTTACAATCCTCTCTCTCTCCATCCCTTACACTTTGATCTCTCTCTCTCTCCATCCCTTACACTCCTCTCTCTCTCTCCATCCCTTACACTTCGATCTCTCTCTCTCCATCCCTTACACTCCTCTCTCTCTCCATCCCTTACACTTTGATCTCTCTCTCTCCATCCCTTACACTCCCCTCTCTCTCTCTCTCCATCCCTTACACTCCTCTCTCTCTCCATCCCTTACACTCCTCTCTCTCTCCATCCCTTACACTCCTCTCTCTCTCCATCTCTTACACTTTGATCTCTCTCTCTCCATCCCTTACACTCACTTCTCCTTCTCTCTCTCTCTCCATCCCTTACACTCCCCTCTCTCTCTCCATCCCTTAAACTTCTCTCTCTCTCTCTCTCCATCCCTTACACTTCTCTCTCTCTCTCTCTCCATCCCTTACACTCCTCTCTCTCTCTCTCTCTCCATCCCTTACACTCCTCTCTCTCTCCATTCCTTACACTTTTCTCTCTCTCTCCATCCCTTACACTTCGATGTCTCTCTCTTTCCATCTCTTACACTCCGATCTCTCTCTCTCTCTCTCTCTCTCTCTCCATCCGTTACACTCACTTCTCCTTCTCTCTCTCTCTCTCTCTCTCCCTTACACTCACTTCTCCTTCTCTCTCTCTCTCTCTCTCTCCCCCCTGTCTTCCCATTTTCTCATTCTTTTTCTTACTCTTCCTTTTCCTAATCCCTTCCAATTCCTCCTCCCCTCTTCCTTATCTCTTCTCTCTCCCACTCATCTCTCACTTGCCTTTCCCCTTTTTTTCTCAACCCCTTATCATTCCTTCTCCAGATTCCCCCTATTCCTCCCTCTCTCTATCTCTCCTTTCTCTCAAAACCTTCTCTCTTTCCCATCTCATCCCACTCTTATCTCTCTTTCCACTCGCCCTCTCCATCACCATACCTCTCTCTACCTCTCTACATCCTTTCTCTCTCCCTTCCACTTTCTCTCTACTACATAATTTCTCGCCCCCTCTCTCCTTCTTTCCTTCTTCTCTCCTCTTTCTCCTCTTGTCTTCCCCTCCTATCTCATTCCCTCATCTCCATCTTCCCTTTCTCTGCCTTCCTTCACTTTCTAACTGCTTCTTTGTTTCCTTTTCTTTTGGGTTTAAGCTTTCATACGAAGCAAATATAAATGCCTATGAGAATATTAGGTGTCCTCCCTATTGCCAAAGTATCCAAATAAATGATGTGAAGAAGGCTCCCTGTACAGCATAATTGCATTTAATAGTTAATAAAATAAACACTGTATGTATTTATTTTTTCCTGTATAAAATATTTCAAAAATTTCCAAGTTTATAAAAGTGGGAGCTCAGTCCCCTTCAAAAGTTTGCTGTTTTTTTTTGTTTTTGTTACTGAATAAATTGTTGAATCGTATCCTTTGGCGGTGTTATGGCGGGTATAGAAAATCTGCTGGTCCATCTATGGATTTCTCATCTTAGATTGGAACCATTAAATAGTTGTCATTAGTTTAACTTGTCAAGGCCCTAGTAAATGTACTCCGTGGCGGAGCTAGAGAATGGAGGGCCCTGGCGCAAAAAAAATGTTTGACCCCTTCCCCCAAGGGCCATTATTAAAAAAAAAAAGATGCTGACCCCCCACTACCAACTCACCTAGTGTACCATAAGACTCTTTGCCATAGCTGCTCCCCCAAGACCCCTTTCCATAGCTGCTTCCTTTGCCTTACCTCCCTCCTGCATGAAGCACACCTATATATACATATACTATCTCTACATAGCAGCCAGTCCCTCTCACCATCCATCCTCACACAGCACCCAACCCCTCTCAGCACCAACCTCACAGAACTTATCCCCCAGTACTTTGCTGTCATTCAGACTTGCTCTCTCACTCACCTCTTCCCTGATACATATCCCCAGCATGCTGAACTGCTCCACACTGCCACCAGTTGGAGCTTCAGTTGAAAAGCTCTACAGAAACAAAAATGTAATGAAAAAAAATGACACAGCATTGCCTCCCCACACAGAAGGGCCCTTGTGCACTGCACCACTGGTAGCTCCGCCCCTGAATGTATTTACTGATCTATACAACAAACATGCAATCAATAACAGTAGATGGTTCAATTCTCAGTGCAGATATATGCAAAGGTATCAGATCAACAGGGTCCAAGGCATAAATCATGGTCAAAACAGATCATGGTCAGGAGCTGAATGGATAAACAAGCCAAAAGGTCAGTCCAGGCAGCAATCCAAAGGAGAGACCAATAAACAAACCAACATTCAGGAATCAGAAGCACAATCACAGGGACACTTTGTAGTGTACAGCAAAGTCTATGTGCACGTTACTGGAATGTATACTCTATATCCAGGTCATCTGACACAGAATACACACACACAGACAGACAATACTGACCACAGCCATCCCCATTCACCACAGCAGACAATGTGCACAGAATTATTTACTACACTTTGCAGTTTTCTGTTTGGATAAGGTTTAGCCATTGGGCTAATAATTTTGACAGAGGAGAGATGAGCATTGGTAAAGCAACTTATTGACTGGGAGGCTGACAATGAAGAGCACTGTCTAGATATAAGAATGTTTCTGATCATTTGATGTTCCAGCCAAAGTAAAGACCAACCCCTTGAAGAACTCACAATAGTGGATCATTTATTTCCCCCAGTATATAAATTTACCTATCTGTTTAATTGTACTAATATGATTTAACCCTTAGCAGGCCAGACAAACTAATGTGAAAAACTAAGCAAATCTTAGAATGTCTCCAGTTCGATATTATGTTATAGGTCAGATTTACTAAGAAGTAACATCAAAAGTGCTCCCATATGTCTCAACTAAGTTCATATGAGTTAATATCTGCATACCTTAGTTTTTAGATTTTTACTCAAGAAGTCACTGAGTCCGTATTTACATTTCCTTTTAATTGGTAAAATAAAGGTGGATTAACACATTGTTTTGTTATCTACCCGTCTATTGTTTTAGTGTTCATTTTCTTCAATGCATATAATTTGTTTTCTAAAAACAGAAAGTTTTGGACTACAGTGGCACTTTAACATACTGCCTGCCTGCCCATACATTGTGTATAATACGTCACGCGGAAGATTACTTGATTCATGACGTTACCCGTTAGGTACGGTGTTTATTCAAGTTGTGATACTGTCAGTAACCTAAAACTCACCCAAGACAGTATAAGGTCCCAATGCCATAAAATAACCAGTGTAGTCCAAAAATGTCTCTCATTCATTTAAAAATATCATATTTATATTGTAAGTTTACGGGTTTTCAATCTGTGTCGGTGCCTTGGAAAGAAGCTCTATGTAAGTATGACCCTCCGTTCAGTGCAATGTGTTAATTTTGTTTGTTTTTTTGCCTTGTACTTATTTAGCCCTACAAAATATGTGCCCTATTCTATTAGAAGCCCACAAATGCCTCTAGGCCATAATTTTGGAAGCGGTTGCTGTGTTCTTTACTCTAAATGTTTAGATGTATTCTATTGACTCAAGCTCACAATTTACCTCCTTAAGCTTAAACTCGTAAAACCAGCCTTTTTAAGTCGGATTTCAGGGGGCATGATCATATGATCTGACAATATTTAAGCAAGACTGCAATTTACTTCTTAGACATAGCCAATAGTAAATGAGACCGTCATCATGGTGTCAGTAAAACATGGAAGTTACACGTCATCTGCAATCTGATGCTACACATTAATGAGAGTCATTAAGTAAAATTCACCGATAGGGCTCCCAATCAAGCAATCTAGCACTCTATAAAATGCATTAGATCATCTGTTTTAGTCCATGAGGGTTTATGATATGTATTAACTCCGTGAGTCCGGGATCAATATTACTCAGTCCGGGATCAATATTTTTTAATTGAATATTTGTGGTGCAACTAATTATAATGTCTTTCAATGCCTCCCCATGCTTTTATAGTACAGTAATGTTTGTTTAATTGCTGCTGCAGCTCTGATATGTGTTTGAAAAAGCCATGGTGAGTCCTATTTAGTACTCAGAATATTTTTGACAGAAATTATTTTATACTTTTTTCAGTTACAGGTCAGACTTTATTTGTGATCTAGACCTACAGGTCTAATAGAATATCTATTTTGTGTAACTTTAATTAATTAGAGCTCAAAATGTTTGAGATGTGCTAAAACTAATGGAGTTCTAAGACCAATTTTGCAGCATTGGCTGATCCGTAGTGATTGTGGGGGGGGAACTCGTAATCGGTATGCGAGTAGCTAATCGAATATGTGGCAATATTAAGAGTGATTTTAGAATAGAGTGATATAGAATATGGTCCTATGTTGGCGCTTTACAAATAAAGGATAATGATAATATTTTGTACATTACAAAAAAACTAAAAAATAAGTAGGCAATGGTGTAGAAAAGTGTAAGGGATCCTCATGGAATTGTTTCTCCTTTTTTGTCCTGACATGTTACAAATAAAGGGAGAGACAAAAGGCCTTGTATACGTCTGAATGGCACACTGTTGTCACTCTAGTCCCTTTCAATTGCATTTATATCAGATAAAAAATACAATTAACAGGCTACCAATAAATACTTGTTCACATTTCCTCTAAATTCACAGTACGATAAAGATGAGTCAAAAATATTTTTTATCTGTTTCTGTGATAATTTAATGATATTTTTTATTTAAACTTATGTAATCTGTCTGTCATGCAAAAACAACTTTTGTAATGTATAAAACATGTTATTTTATATGCATGATAGCTTTTTTGGCCTACAGTAGCTTTTTAAAAATACATACATAAAAAACATGAACCAGATATCATTATTCTATTACTTATATTAATAAAATATAAGTATGTGAAAAATTAGAATTGTTGTCAAAAATTGCATTTATTGATATTGTTTTTCATCTATTATGTTTAAAGCTGCCCACATCTTCAGTTGTAACTTTGGAAAGCAGTAAATCCTTGTTTCCACTTGCAAACTGTTCATGGCTGGATCCAGGGCCGGATATACCTTTTCGGAGCCCCTAGGCAGTGAAGTGGAGGAGCCCCTGCTAGTGAGTACGTAAGGTATGCATGGACCCATTTTTGCCTTTTTCTGTGTAAGTTCCCTTTCCTGTTGTAACTCTCTTGTTTTAGGTGGTTACTCCTTAGTAGACAGTCTATGAACTGCTGCATTTCGTTTTTTTAAGCCAGGTAACATTTTTTTTTAAGTGGTGCTCCTCACAGTGAGGCATCCCTAGGCGGCTGCCTAGTCAGCCTAATGGGTAATCCAGCCCTGGCTGGATCCCATCTGCCTTGGCATATTTCCTCTATGGTTCGGTTATCCTTGTAAAATCTCTCCCCCTGATAATCTCTGACTGCTCCTAGATTCTCATGAAAAAGTCAAGATGCTAAAGCAAAAAGTGGATCTTTAAAGTGGATTTCCATGCAGGACCTTCCTTCAGATTCAACTTTTCTTCAAAGTCAGTATCATTCAGTAGCTTTCTAAACCTCTGACCAACACAGATACCATCTTAGATTTCGGCGTCTCTTAGTTTGGGGAATTTTCTTCTGAAGTACAAAATCCCATCACTGGTTTTGTCCATATATTTGGACAGCATTCGTCATATGACCAAGTCTAATATGTAGTGGCAGAAGCAGAACATTAGAAGAGTCAACTAATGGTTTTATACTTCATGATGCTTTTTTCAGGAATGAAGTTATCACTCTTGGGCCAGTCCTTTGTTTCGTAGTGTTTCTTTGTAGTCCTACTGTCAATGTCAGTATCTCTCTTGGGCCAGTCCTTTGTTTTGTAGTGTTGTCTCTGTAGCCCCACTGTCAATGTCAGTATCTCTCTTGGTCCAGTCTGTGTTTCGTAGTGTTTCTCTGTAGTCCTACTGTCAATGCCGGTATCTCTCTTGGGCCAGTCTTTGTTTCGTAGTGTTTCTCTGTAGTCCTACTGTCAATGTCAGTATCTCTCTTGGGCCAGTCCTTTGTTTCGTAGTGTTTCTCTGTAGTCCTACTGTCAATGTCAGTATCTCTCTTGGTCCAGTCTGTGTTTCGTAGTGTTTCTTTATCACCCTACTGTCAATGCCAGTATCTCTCTTGGGTCAGTCTTTGTTTCGTAGTGTTTCTCTGTAGTCCTACTGTCAATGTCAGTATCTCTCTTGGGCCACTCTGTGTTTCGTAGTGTTTCTCTGTAGTCCTACTGTCAATGTCAGTATATCTCTTGGGCCAGTCCTTTGTTTCGTAGTGTTTCTCTGTAGTCCTACTGTCAATGTCAGTATCTCTCTTGGGCCAGTCCTTTGTTTCGTAGTGTTTCTCTGTAGTCCTACTGTCAATGTCAGTATCTCTCTTGGTCCAGTCTGTGTTTCGTAGTGTTTCTTTATCACCCTACTGTCAATGCCAGTATCTCTCTTGGTCCAGTCTGTGTTTCGTAGTGTTTCTTTATCACCCTACTGTCAATGCCAGTATCTCTCTTGGTCCAGTCTGTGTTTGGTAGTGTTTCTCTGTAGTCCTACTGTCAATGTCAGTATATCTCTTGTGCCACCCTGTGTTTCGTAGTGTTTATCTGTAGTCCTACTGTCAATGCCAGTATCTCTCTTGGGCCACTCTGTGTTTCGTAGTGTTTCTCTGTAGTCCTACTGTCAATGTCAGTATCTCTCTTGGGCCAGTCCTTTGTTTCGTAGTGTTTCTCTGTAGTCCTACTGTCAATGTCAGTATCTCTCTTGGTCCAGTCTGTGTTTCGTAGTGTTTCTTTATCACCCTACTGTCAATGCCAGTATCTCTCTTGGGTCAGTCTTTGTTTCGTAGTGTTTCTTTATCACCCTACTGTCAATGTCAGTATCTCTCTTGGGCCACTCTGTGTTTCGTAGTGTTTCTCTGTAGTCCTACTGTCAATGTCAGTATCTCTCTTGGGCCAGTCCTTTGTTTCGTAGTGTTTCTCTGTAGTCCTACTGTCAATGTCAGTATCTCTCTTGGGCCAGTCCTTTGTTTCGTAGTGTTTCTCTGTAGTCCTACTGTCAATGTCAGTATCTCTCTTGGGCCAGTCCTTTGTTTCGTAGTGTTTCTCTGTAGTCCTACTGTCAATGTCAGTATCTCTCTTGGGCCAGTCCTTTGTTTCATAGTGTTTCTCTGTAGTCCTACTGTCAATGTCAGTATATCTCTTGTGCCACCCTGTGTTTCGTAGTGTTTATCTGTAGTCCTACTTTCAATGTCAGTATCTCTCTTGGTCCACTATGTGTTTCATAGTGTTTCTCTGTAGTCCTACTGTCAATGTCAGTATCTCTCTTGGGCCAGTCCTTTGTTTCGTAGTGTTTCTCTGTAGTCCTACTGTCAATGTCAGTATGTCTCTTGGGCCACTCTGTGTTTCATAGTGTTTCTCTGTAGTCCTACTGTCAATGCCAGTATCTCTCTTGGGCCAGTCTTTGTTTCGTAGTGTTTCTCTGTAGTCCTACTGTCAATGTCAGTATCTCTCTTGGGCCAGTCCTTTGTTTCGTAGTGTTTCTCTGTAGTCCTACTGTCAATGTCAGTATCTCTCTTGGTCCAGTCTGTGATTCGTAGTGTTTCTTTATCACCCTACTGTCAATGCCAGTATCTCTCTTGGGTCAGTCTTTGTTTCGTAGTGTTTCTTTATCACCCTACTGTCAATGCCAGTATCTCTCTTGGTCCAGTCTGTGTTTGGTAGTGTTTCTCTGTAGTCCTACTGTCAATGTCAGTATCTCTCTTGGCCCAATCTTTATTTCATAGTTTTTCTCTGTAGTCCTACTGTCAATGTCAGTATCTCTCTTGGGCCACTCTGTGTTTCGTAGTGTTTCTCTGTAGTCCTACTGTCAATGCCGGTATCTCTCTTGGGCCACTCTGTGTTTCGTAGTGTTTCTCTGTAGTTCTACTGTCAATGCCAGTATCTCTCTTGGTCCAGTCTTTGTTTCATAGTGTTTCTCTGTAGTCCTACTGTCAATGCCGTTATCTCTCTTGGGCCACTCTGTGTTTCGTAGTGTTTCTCTGTAGTCCTACTGTCAATGTCAGTATCTCTCTTGGGCCAGTCTTTGTTTCGTAGTGTTTCTCTGTAGTCCTACTGTCAATGTCAGTATCTCTCTTGGGCCAGTCCTTTGTTTCGTAGTGTTTCTCTGTAGTCCTACTGTCAATGTCAGTATCTCTCTTGGTCCAGTCTGTGTTTCGTAGTGTTTCTTTATCACCCTACTGTCAATGCCAGTATCTCTCTTGGTCCAGTCCTTTGTTTCATAGTGTTTCTCTGTAGTCCTACTGTCAATGTCAGTATCTCTCTTGGTCCAGTCTGTGTTTCGTAGTGTTTCTTTATCACCCTACTGTCAATGCCAGTATCTCTCTTGGTCCAGTCTTTGTTTCGTAGTGTTTCTCTGTAGTCCTACTGTCAATGTCAGTATCTCTCTTGGTCCAGTCTGTGTTTGGTAGTGTTTCTCTGTAGTCCTACTGTCAATGTCAGTATCTCTCTTGGTCCAGTCTTTGTTTCGTAGTGTTTCTCTGTAGTCCTACTGTCAATGTCAGTATCTCTCTTGGTCCAGTCTGTGTTTCGTAGTGTTTCTTTATCACCCGACTGTCAATGCCAGTATCTCTCTTGGGCCAGTCCTTTGTTTCGTAGTGTTTCTCTGTAGTCCTACTGTCAATGTCAGTATCTCTCTTGGGCCAGTCCTTTGTTTCGTAGTGTTTCTCTGTAGTCCTACTGTCAATGTCAGTATCTCTCTTGGGCCAGTCCTTTGTTTCATAGTGTTTCTCTGTAGTCCTACTGTCAATGTCAGTATATCTCTTGTGCCACCCTGTGTTTCGTAGTGTTTATCTGTAGTCCTACTTTCAATGTCAGTATCTCTCTTGGTCCACTATGTGTTTCATAGTGTTTCTCTGTAGTCCTACTGTCAATGTCAGTATCTCTCTTGGGCCAGTCCTTTGTTTCGTAGTGTTTCTCTGTAGTCCTACTGTCAATGTCAGTATGTCTCTTGGGCCACTCTGTGTTTCATAGTGTTTCTCTGTAGTCCTACTGTCAATGCCAGTATCTCTCTTGGGCCAGTCTTTGTTTCGTAGTGTTTCTCTGTAGTCCTACTGTCAATGTCAGTATCTCTCTTGGGCCAGTCCTTTGTTTCGTAGTGTTTCTCTGTAGTCCTACTGTCAATGTCAGTATCTCTCTTGGTCCAGTCTGTGATTCGTAGTGTTTCTTTATCACCCTACTGTCAATGCCAGTATCTCTCTTGGGTCAGTCTTTGTTTCGTAGTGTTTCTTTATCACCCTACTGTCAATGCCAGTATCTCTCTTGGTCCAGTCTGTGTTTGGTAGTGTTTCTCTGTAGTCCTACTGTCAATGTCAGTATCTCTCTTGGCCCAATCTTTATTTCATAGTTTTTCTCTGTAGTCCTACTGTCAATGTCAGTATCTCTCTTGGGCCACTCTGTGTTTCGTAGTGTTTCTCTGTAGTCCTACTGTCAATGCCGGTATCTCTCTTGGGCCACTCTGTGTTTCGTAGTGTTTCTCTGTAGTTCTACTGTCAATGCCAGTATCTCTCTTGGTCCAGTCTTTGTTTCATAGTGTTTCTCTGTAGTCCTACTGTCAATGCCGTTATCTCTCTTGGGCCACTCTGTGTTTCGTAGTGTTTCTCTGTAGTCCTACTGTCAATGTCAGTATCTCTCTTGGGCCAGTCTTTGTTTCGTAGTGTTTCTCTGTAGTCCTACTGTCAATGTCAGTATCTCTCTTGGGCCAGTCCTTTGTTTCGTAGTGTTTCTCTGTAGTCCTACTGTCAATGTCAGTATCTCTCTTGGTCCAGTCTGTGTTTCGTAGTGTTTCTTTATCACCCTACTGTCAATGCCAGTATCTCTCTTGGTCCAGTCCTTTGTTTCATAGTGTTTCTCTGTAGTCCTACTGTCAATGTCAGTATCTCTCTTGGTCCAGTCTGTGTTTCGTAGTGTTTCTTTATCACCCTACTGTCAATGCCAGTATCTCTCTTGGTCCAGTCTTTGTTTCGTAGTGTTTCTCTGTAGTCCTACTGTCAATGTCAGTATCTCTCTTGGTCCAGTCTGTGTTTGGTAGTGTTTCTCTGTAGTCCTACTGTCAATGTCAGTATCTCTCTTGGTCCAGTCTTTGTTTCGTAGTGTTTCTCTGTAGTCCTACTGTCAATGTCAGTATCTCTCTTGGTCCAGTCTGTGTTTCGTAGTGTTTCTTTATCACCCGACTGTCAATGCCAGTATCTCTCTTGGTCCAGTCTGTGTTTGACAGTAGGACTACAGAGAAACACTACCAAACACAGACTGGACCAAGAGAGATACTGGCATTGACAGTAGGACTACAGAGAAACACTACCAATGTCAGTATCTCTCTTGGCCCAATCTTTATTTCATAGTTTTTCTCTGTAGTCCTACTGTCAATGTCAGTATCTCTCTTGGGCCACTCTGTGTTTCGTAGTGTTTCTCTGTAGTCCTACTGTCAATGCCGGTATCTCTCTTGGGCCACTCTGTGTTTCGTAGTGTTTCTCTGTAGTTCTACTGTCAATGCCAGTATCTCTCTTGGTCCAGTCTTTGTTTCGTAGTGTTTCTCTGTAGTCCTACTGTCAATGCCGTTATCTCTCTTGGGCCACTCTGTGTTTCGTAGTGTTTCTCTGTAGTCCTACTGTCAATGTCAGTATCTCTCTTGGGCCAGTCTTTGTTTCGTAGTGTTTCTCTGTAGTCCTACTGTCAATGTCAGTATCTCTCTTGGGCCAGTCCTTTGTTTCGTAGTGTTTCTCTGTAGTCCTACTGTCAATGTCAGTATCTCTCTTGGTCCAGTCTGTGTTTCGTAGTGTTTCTCTGTAGTCCTACTGTCAATGCCAGTATCTCTCTTGGGTCAGTCTTTGTTTCGTAGTGTTTCTTTATCACCCTACTGTCAATGTCAGTATCTCTTTTGGGCCACTCTGTGTTTCGTAGTGTTTCTCTGTAGTCCTACTGTCAATGTCAGTATCTCTCTTGGGCCAGTCCTTTGTTTCGTAGTGTTTCTCTGTAGTCCTACTGTCAATGTCAGTATCTCTCTTGGGCCAGTCCTTTGTTTCGTAGTGTTTCTCTGTAGTCCTACTGTCAATGTCAGTATCTCTCTTGGTCCAGTCTGTGTTTCGTAGTGTTTCTTTATCACCCTACTGTCAATGTCAGTATCTCTCTTGGTCCACTATGTGTTTCATAGTGTTTCTCTGTAGTCCTACTGTCAATGTCAGTATCTCTCTTGGGCCAGTCCTTTGTTTCGTAGTGTTTCTCTGTAGTCCTACTGTCAATGTCAGTATCTCTCTTGGTCCAGTCTTTGTTTCGTAGTGTTTCTCTGTAGTCCTACTGTCAATGTCAGTATCTCTCTTGGTCCAGTCTGTGTTTCGTAGTGTTTCTTTATCACCCGACTGTCAATGCCAGTATCTCTCTTGGTCCAGTCTGTGTTTGGTAGTGTTTCTCTGTAGTCCTACTGTCAATGTCAGTATCTCTCTTGGCCCAATCTTTATTTCATAGTTTTTCTCTGTAGTCCTACTGTCAATGTCAGTATCTCTCTTGGGCCACTCTGTGTTTCGTAGTGTTTCTCTGTAGTCCTACTGTCAATGCCGGTATCTCTCTTGGGCCACTCTGTGTTTCGTAGTGTTTCTCTGTAGTTCTACTGTCAATGCCAGTATCTCTCTTGGTCCAGTCTTTGTTTCGTAGTGTTTCTCTGTAGTCCTACTGTCAATGCCGTTATCTCTCTTGGGCCACTCTGTGTTTCGTAGTGTTTCTCTGTAGTCCTACTGTCAATGTCAGTATCTCTCTTGGGCCAGTCTTTGTTTCGTAGTGTTTCTCTGTAGTCCTACTGTCAATGTCAGTATCTCTCTTGGGCCAGTCCTTTGTTTCGTAGTGTTTCTCTGTAGTCCTACTGTCAATGTCAGTATCTCTCTTGGTCCAGTCTGTGTTTCGTAGTGTTTCTTTATCACCCTACTGTCAATGCCAGTATCTCTCTTGGGTCAGTCTTTGTTTCGTAGTGTTTCTTTATCACCCTACTGTCAATGTCAGTATCTCTTTTGGGCCACTCTGTGTTTCGTAGTGTTTCTCTGTAGTCCTACTGTCAATGTCAGTATCTCTCTTGGGCCAGTCCTTTGTTTCGTAGTGTTTCTCTGTAGTCCTACTGTCAATGTCAGTATCTCTCTTGGGCCAGTCCTTTGTTTCGTAGTGTTTCTCTGTAGTCCTACTGTCAATGTCAGTATCTCTCTTGGTCCAGTCTGTGTTTCGTAGTGTTTCTTTATCACCCTACTGTCAATGTCAGTATCTCTCTTGGTCCACTATGTGTTTCATAGTGTTTCTCTGTAGTCCTACTGTCAATGTCAGTATCTCTCTTGGGCCAGTCCTTTGTTTCGTAGTGTTTCTTTATCACCCTACTGTCAATGCCAGTATCTCTCTTGGGTCAGTCTTTGTTTCGTAGTGTTTCTTTATCACCCTACTGTCAATGTCAGTATCTCTTTTGGGCCACTCTGTGTTTCGTAGTGTTTCTCTGTAGTCCTACTGTCAATGTCAGTATCTCTCTTGGTCCAGTCTTTGTTTCGTAGTGTTTCTCTGTAGTCCTACTGTCAATGTCAGTATCTCTCTTGGTCCAGTCTGTGTTTCGTAGTGTTTCTTTATCACCCTACTGTCAATGCCAGTATCTCTCTTGGTCCAGTCTTTGTTTCGTAGTGTTTCTCTGTAGTCCTACTGTCAATGTCAGTATCTCTCTTGGTCCAGTCTGTGTTTAGTAGTGTTTCTTTATCACCCTACTGTCAATGCCAGTATCTCTCTTGGTCCAGTCTGTGTTTGGTAGTGTTTCTCTGTAGTCCTACTGTCAATGTCAGTATCTCTCTTGGGCCACTCTGTGTTTCGTAGTGTTTCTCTGTAGTCCTACTGTCAATATCAGTATCTCTCTTGGGCCAGTCCTTTGTTTCGTAGTGTTTCTCTGTAGTCCTACTGTCAATGTCAGTATCT
Organism: Discoglossus pictus; assembly: GCA_027410445.1. Classification (NCBI taxonomy): domain Eukaryota; kingdom Metazoa; phylum Chordata; class Amphibia; order Anura; family Alytidae; genus Discoglossus; species Discoglossus pictus. Next base: position 17,035,365 of record CM050173.1, on the reverse strand, counting down.
CTCTTGGGCCAGTCCTTTGTTTCATAGTGTTTCTCTTTAGTCCTACTGTCAATGTCAGTATCTCTCTTGTGCCACCCTGTGTTTCGTAGTGTTTCTCTGTAGTCCTACTTTCAATGTCAGTATCTCTCTTGGTCCACTATGTGTTTCATAGTGTTTCTCTGTAGTCCTACTGTCAATGTCAGTATTTCTCTTGGGCCAGTCCTTTGTTTCATAGTGTTTCTCTGTAGTCCTACTGTCAATGTCAGTATCTCTCTTGGGCCACTCTGTGTTTCGTAGTGTTTCTTTATCACCCTACTGTCAATGCCAGTATCTCTCTTGGTCCAGTCTGTGTTTCGTAGTGTTTCTTTATCACCCTACTGTCAATGCCAGTATCTCTCTTGGTCCAGTCTTTGTTTCGTAGTGTTTCTCTGTAGTCCTACTGTCAATGCCAGTATCTCTCTTGGTCCAGTCTTTGTTTCGTAGTGTTTCTCTGTAGTCCTACTGTCAATGCCGGTATCTCTCTTGGGCCACTCTGTGTTTCGTAGTGTTTCTCTGTAGCCCTGTTTTGTGGGGGTTTCTCTGTAGCTCTACTGTCCCACAAAGCTTTGTGAAGCCTCCTTGAAGCCCAGGTATCAGAGCAATCACTTTGAAATCACCACGTTTCCCATTTGTACTGGTCGTATTTTATAGCAGTGAGTATTTTTTCCACGCTTTCATAAGTTTCTTTCATTCCCATAGAATGTGACACAAGAAAAGAAGGCTCTTGGTTTCCTTTGTGCAAAAGTACATCTTTTAACCATTTCCTATGGTTTTGAGTTGTTCGTATTTCTTCAATCAGCCTTGAAATGTCAGTGCGCAAATGCAAACAATCCTGCATATTGGTCACCCCAATCTAAATCATGTTGTAGTTAATAGCCTTCCCACAAAAATCTATAGCAAAAGTTTGGTACCAGCCCCACAATGGTGAGATCCATTTAAGATTGAAACAGCTGTCTGTGGGTAGGTTTCCTAGCTTGTGCACAATTAATCATATTCTATGCTTAAAAGCTGTGTAACATGCTAAAAGGAGCCATTCATTAGTTGGTATTGGATTAAAGAATGGAAATGCATTGTAGGCTTATTTGCATGTCCCTACTCATTTCCCAGAGGTCAGTGCAATAACTGTTTTATTCAGGATTCTGCTCAGGAAATATGTTTTAAAATTATTTTTAGCTTTCGAAATGTGAACACCAACGTACTATTTATTTAATGCAAAATGAAGACAAAGCCACAATTCTAAAATATGATATTTTTGTACCCTTTAAATTAAAATTGAAATTAATTGAAAGTATATCTGTAGAAAATAACAATTCCTTATTGAACTTAAAATGACCTAATAAAAATATGATGTGCTGATCTTTTTAAAGCCCAGATCTGAAATCTGAACCAAAAGAATAATAAAATGCAACTAGTATAGTTCATGTACCAAAATTATGTAAACCAGTGTATTGGAGCCACGTTTTTAGGAAATATTTCTTATTCCTAGGAAGCTTAAGTGCTTCTTAAATTCAGCAAAACTGTAGTAAATTATTAAAAATCCATATTTTAAATTGAGCATATTTTTTGGTATTTGCTTTGAACTTTTGCCCCAACAAATAAGCTTTCAGTTAAGTACAGATGCTAAAATCATGGCGTTGTAGATCCGCATTACCTCTGATCATCTAAATGGATTTTCTCTATTTATAAAAGGCCGCTTTCATATGAGAGGTGGAGGCTTGTAGTATTATCTGTGGATGAACCTTGAAAATATAAATGGTATCAAAACAAAAACAACAACACAGAGACACCAAATGTTATGACAGTTGGTAGACCCCAGTAAATAAAACATACAGATAAAGAGCCTCATTTAATTGCAAGCTCACAATTATGTCCAAACTGAACTTTTGCCTGAGGGTCACATTTTTTCTAAACATTTAGATGTATTCAATTGTCTCTAACTCACAACTGCCCTCTCACAGCCTCCACACGCAAACCATGCACTCGTAAGTAGGATTTCAGGGGGCGTGATCAAATGATCTGGCAATAATTAAGTAAGACCGTAATTTACTTCTTAAACACTCGCAATACTTCTTAGACAGAGCCAATAGTAAATGAGACCGTCATCATGACGTCAGTAAAACATGGAGTTTTTACTAAAGTTAATTAATGTCTAAAGTGCAATTTGTGATCAAACTCGCAATCTGGAAATGTAAAAATCAATAAAAAGCAATAAAGCAACTGTTCTAGTCCATGCAGGTTCCATGGTATCTATTAACTCCTTGATTCCCGGGGTTTATATAACGGAAATAAAACTTTTTTGTTGTTGTTTTTATTGCAGATTTGTGAGCTTGATGCTTCCAATGTCTCTCATCGTTTTACCAGTATTTTAAAGTACAGTAGTGTGTGTTTATTTGCTTTTACAGTGTTACGAACAGGTGTTTATCCCACTTGTCAACAAGTCCTATCTAGTATTTATAAGATTTTTTTTATATATTTGTCATTTAAGGGTTTGAAGTCAATTGCGGGATTGTTGAATTGTAATTGAATATGGATTTTGTATCTTTGGCACTTGTAACATTTATAGTCTTGAAAAATCAATGGAGGAGATAGGACGGGGTTACGTTTTGACAACCTCAGGGATTTTGAGCCTGGAGCTCACATATGAATTTTGAGTATCAAAATGTAAGAAATGAAATATCAGTAACATTTACGGGCTCCATTACAAACTCATGCAATTGCGATTTGGCCAATTGAATGAGGCTCAAAGTAATTAAGATATAATCTCTTAACTGACATTGGTCCCTCCCAGCTGACAAATAGGTTATAAAAAACAACTGCCCACATTAAATAACCGTTGTGGTAAAATGTTGTCAAAATAACCTTAACAGTCTGAACAGTTTTGATATATAATTACTATTTAATGTGTGGTGTCGTGCCATGTTGCTTCCTTCACTGCTGCTACCTGTTACTTTCTCAGTTAGGTGTGTGACCTTGTAGACAAATTAACTTCCACTTAGTTCTGGTAGCTTTAACCCCCACATTCCCTTTGTGCAGACACACTTCAGGTGGATTAAGTCTCTTCCCACCTCTGGAAGTTGACCTGCTAGATTCAAAATGGTAGAATCTACAAAAGCATAATGGCATATAAATGGTAGAAAGACTGTATTATTTTAAAAACAAGTTGCATATTTTTAAGGGAGTTCTTTTTGTGCTGGTTAAAATATCTGTGAAAGCAGAATAAAGTCAGTCTGTCTCTACTGCTGTTTGCCACACAATGAGAGGCTTTTGATCCTCTGAGCACCTCCGGTGCTCATTGCGAGCCGCACGCTGAGTGCCTTTGGCCCTCATCGCGGGGCTCTCAATAAGCGCCTATGGCGCTCATTGCAAGCCTCTCCAGCTTGCGGTGCTCATTGTGAGCGTTGTTCGTGTAAGTGTTAGTGTGTTCGGTGTGGTGCATTTTCCAAGTCCCGTGTGCCTGGTGTTGTTTGTGTAAGTGTTACTGTCTTCAGTGTCGTGTATTTTGTAAGTTTTGCAAGCCTGGTGTTGCTGAGCCTTGTTTTCATGCTGTTTCTGAAATTTTACATTTTTCGTCCGCCATCATTTTCCTCGTCTAGGCTATTTTCGATTGACTAAAAACGCCAAATATGGGTGTAATTCACTTGCAACCTCACTCCCAGGCTTCCTGTGTCTCCCCCTAAGCTGTGTGTTATAATTTTCTGTACATCTGGCTGGGCACTGAGAGAACCCCAAATCCAACAATCCAGGGGTGCTCCAGTAGCCGAAGTTAGGAGAGTTTGGGGTGAACATGGCCCGTCATCTCCATTTTTTGACAAAACAATAACTATTTTAGAATATTAGTAATAATGTGAAGCCATGAACCATTGAGCCTGTACTTTACTGGTAATGGCAGAGTACCCCAATTTGAAATTGCAGGTATGTTAAATGTAGGACTAATATTGAAGCTTTGGTTCAAAAGCTGCATAGAATATTATTTTAGCGACTTGCTCATCAAAAATGACGGGGCAATAAAATTGTAAGGTAGGTAATGCTGTTTGCCACAGACAGTAAGTGTTTTGGTCGTTTGAGATCCTTCGGCGCTCATTGCGAGCCTCTGGGTTGGTGTATTTTTTGTTATCAGAGGTGCGCGGTTCGGCTGTTCAGATCGTAGTTTTGCGAGTTTGTAATTTTTTTTTCTAAGTCCCGCGTCTCGTATTTTTTTGTGTAAGTCCGTATTTAGTCATTGCGTGTTAGAGTTTTTTTTTCAAAGTCCCACTTCTGTGGCTGTTTGTAACTGCTTGTGAGGCGCTGTAGAGCCTCCCCCTTCGCAAATGCGGCCCCTCGCTTCGCGAGGGACTGCATTTGCGGCCCGAGCTGCGTCCCTTGAACTGCGAGCTCGCAAAGAGTGATGACGTTTCGTAGTTTGACAACTATTAAATGTGATTTCTTTCAGTAAATCTGCACTTTGCATTTTAGAAAAATCTAATTTGCTAAAAAGGGATTTCTTCAGTTGGAAAAATACCCAAATTGTACTGTATGCTCGTTCAATTTGGATATATAAATAATTACCATGCTCTGTAGATCTTATTCAGCAAGAAGCATATGTTTGTAACACATCTTACTAATTCTCAAATTACCTTCTCTTGCACAAGTGTTATAATGTAAATATAGACCAAGCTAGTGGATTCCCTGGCGGTCCAGTGGTTAGGTTTTGGTGCTTTCGCTGCTGTGATCTGGGTTCAATTCCAGTCCGGGAACCAATAGGTTACACCGCACTGAAGCCATGCAAGGTTGGGCCCGGTCAGTACTTGGATGGGAGACCACCTAGGAATACAAGGAGCTGTATGCTGTGGCCCACTGGAGAAGGAACTGGCAGTCCACTCCAGTATCTCTGCCATGAAAACCAAGTGGATCAGCATGACCATGGACATAATGAAGTCCTGGTGCGTTACAGTCCATGAGATCACGGAGAGTTGGACACAACTGAAAAAAAAGTGATCACACGTAGATTATGAAAAACATTCACCACTATATTATTACAAAGTGTATGCCAATGCAAAATTAGTTTTCCAATTCCAGTCCTTATTTATATCCACCTTAGTGCGTAGTTTAAAATATGTAGATTACTTTCCAATTATGGGGTCCTACTTAGATTGTTCTGGAGCTTCAGTGGATATATCTCTGATGGTACTCCAGTCCAGCAACCCTCAAATGCAATAAAACTAGTATAGTTCAGTAAATAAAATGATCAATTACAGTAAAATACAAAAAAAGGTTTAGAGTGTACCCTCAAAATGTATTGTGCTCAGAAAATGTCCCACACACATAAGATTAAATATAAGTAGCAGTCCAGATGCAGTGCATCTAAAGATGCAACCAAAAGGGACACAGCTTAATGAGCCCCGCACATATAGAAGTGTGTAAGGTAAAGGAGGACACATGGAAAACCCCTACAGAGGAGCACAACAACAATTTAAAATATATAAAAAAATATTTACTACTTGTGACTTGCTCATCCAAAATGATGGGGCAATAACATTTTAAGCCATGGGAATGCTGTTTGCCACACAATGTAAGGCTTTTGCTCCTGTGTGGTGCTTCGGCGCTCATTGTGAGCCCCGCGCTGAGTGCTTCGCGTACTCCAATTGTCCGGCTTTGCAACGAACACCTTTGTCGCTCATCGCGAAGACCGATATATAAGTACAGTGTAAAATGGTAAAAAAATTTGATTACAGTGAAGTAATAAATTAATAAATTAATATACTTTACCTATTTATATTTAATATGCAGCAATCAATATCCTGAAGAGCTAACAATCTCTTTGGATTTTGCTGCATCTGAAAATGTACAGTTGTAGTGTAGATCATGTGAGGAGAAAGTGTCAGCAATGTGCCAAGTGTGCAGTGTAAATAGGCTGCATGCGGGAGGCTAAACCGGATGTTTAGGCGGGTAAAGCAGCATTTTAGATTCCTAATGTTATGTGTTGTAAGTTAGTGTTGTAAAATGGCGTTTTTTTTTCTATGTGTTACTTGGCTCGCGAGCATTTTCTGTCCGTTGTAATGGTATCTTTTGTATCTCCTACGTTCCTGGCTAACTCATATGTGCCTGGCGGTGATTTTCGCGGCTCTGTGTCCTTTAGCCCCTTTTTTTTTATTTTTTTTCGTCCGCCATTTTTCTTCTTGCTTGGCCGATTTTTCTTGATCCATAACTTCTTAAATGCAACTTAAATTGGCGTGCAACCTCACTCCCAGACATCCTGGCTGTCCCCCCGTGCTGTGTGTGATGTTTGTTTTATGTTGTATTTTGTTGTTGTTATGGTTTTCGTGTTTGTGGATGTGCGCGGTTCCGCAGTTAACCTGTATTCTTTTTGTGTAAGTTCTGCGGGACGTAATTGTTGTTTGCAAAAGTTGTACATCCTTGTCAGTGTTTCCCGCGCTTCGGGGTCGTGTAGCCTCATTTTAATTTTTTCCGTCTCCTCTTTTTGTCTCTTAGCCGATTTTCATGTGGCGAAACTCCTTAAATTCGACTTTATTTCGCGTACGACTACACCCCCACGCGTCCTGGCTGTCCCACGATGCTGTGTGGGATTTTTTTTATGTTTTGTTTGTATTTTTCTGTGTTTTTATTGTTTTTTGATGTACGCGTTTCGGCCGTTAACGTCGTATTTTTGCGACCTCGTATTTTTTATTTTTCTAAGTCTTGCGGGTCAAACTTTTTTTTGTCTAAGTGCTTATTTCCTCATTTCTCATTATTGTTTTTTTTGTAAGTCCCCCGGGTTGTAATTTTTTTTTCTAAGTCCGTATTTCCTCATTGTGTTTTTTTTTTTCAAAGTCCCGCTTTTCTGGGTTGTTTGAGGGAATATGGCTGTGAAAGGGGGTGGGGGTGAATGGTGCTGATGAGGGGGACCTGGGGGGATGGGGGTGAATGATTCTGCTGAGGGGGGTTGGGGGGGAGGGGATCACATTTTGTTTTGTCCCGGGGTCCTCTATTCAGTAGCTCTGCCACCGAAAACACATTTGTATATCAATATCTCTAAGGCCTGTCTCAAATCCAATTTTAAATCATGCAAGATAATTTATGCTAAAGAACCACTGTAGATTGTGAAAAACCTCATGTGTATGTAAAGCTTGTAACAAATTAACAACTTTAACTATATATATATATATATATATATATATATATATATATATATATATACACATGCAAGCCTTGTTTGCCCCTTGTGCCTTGAAAAGGAAGTATGGCTGTCATGGTGGCTCCCACGTACTAACAGAGTCTGTTAAACGTTTTTCTGTGAAAATACTTTTATGCCTACAACTTGTTTTTATTTAATCATTCAGCCGTGACCAACTCTCTCTGATCCTATGGACCCCAGCCAGTCACATTCCACAACCACTGCCCCTCTGAGCTCATGCTCACTGCTTCAGTGACCTCATCTATCCATCTCCGCCTCTGTCGTCCCCTTCTTCGTGTGCCTTCAATCTTTCCCAGCATCAGCCTTCTCTAGGGAACCCTGTCTTCTATTGATATGACAAAACTATTTAAGCTTCAGCCCATGATCATACCTTCCAGTGAACAGTTCATCTTGATTTCCTGTAGTATTACAGATTGATTGGATCTTCTTGCACTCCAAGCGACTCTAAGTAGTTTTCTCCAGCACCACAATTCAAAGGCGTCAGTTCTCCAGCGCTCACACTTCTTTATGGTACAACTCCTACATCCATATGTTATAAGTTGGAAAACCATAGCTCTAACAATGCCGATTTTCATTGATAATTTAATATGTTTGATGTTTAATAACTTGTCCAGACTTGTCATAGCTTTCCTCCCAAGAAGTAAACATCTTTTAATTTCATGGCTACAGTCACCATCTATTCAAATGATTAAACGTACCAGTAGTGGCATCCAGTACTATATACTCTTAAATGCACAGGTATTAACATGTATAGAGTATAGAAGATATGTAAATAAGTATATGTCAATGGATATCTATAACAATATAACTTCATATAAAGTCTCTTTAGAAAACGCCAGGTGAAAATGCTGGGTCTCTACTGGCAACTAAGTCCACTCTAGTCTATAGCAAACGGAAATGATAAACTGTACCTTATAGTTTAGAATGTTCTCTCCAGAAATTATTCCGATGGACTAAAGGTCCTAAGGAAAATATATTTGCCACTCACATTTTGTTACCTTGTATACAGAGATAAGTATAACTTGCTTATGTACATCCACTTATATATCTGTATGTCCCTTCAACAGGTACCTGTTCCCCTATACTCCCCTTCTACTGTCACTATTGGAAGATATCTTGGAGCCCAAGAAATCTGTCACTGCCTCAGCTTTTTTCCCTATCTGTTTGCTAGGAACTGAGATTGCCGTTTGCCATGATCTTCGTATTTTTAATGTTGAGCAGCAGGCCAACTTTTGCACTCTCTTCCTTCACCCTCATCAATAGGTCGTTTATTTCCTCCTCACTTTCAGTCATCAGAGTAGTATCATTGGCGTATCTGAGGTCGTTCATATTTTTAGCTGCACATAGGATGTTTTGCTAAGTATAATTGTCAGTGAGGGCTGTTCTAGCAGCAGCAGCTTTCACTCCTCACTTACACACAGGTACGTTCTGCTAGAGGATGCAGTGCAGAACCGGGAGAATGTAACACCAACACCGCACTGGCTCAGTCACTCATGCCTGTCTGCTTCCAGGTAACACTGAATTGCAGAGACGCACAGTGGATGATATCTAGGGGCCTGTAAGCATTTTGTGGCATGACAACCTGGCTCCTGGCACTTGTTGAGCCCTGTAAAATGTAAATTTTATTTAAGGTACAGTATTCAATTTTTTTCTGTTTGCTTGAGTTCTTGTTAACTGAGAATCTACTATATATATAGACAGTTATTGTAACCCCATGGGACACCATTTTAGCCAGAATGATCACTTCATCCAAAACTTAAAAGTCAAAATACTCAGAGAAAAATGTAAAAACATCCAAGAGAGAAAAGCATTTTAAATTAAGAAGATCACATTCTTCAACACTAAAAATACAGGACTTAATATGGACTTGGGTTTTCTAACACATTATCAAAATTTCATGTGATTTTTTCTTATTTTAACATAACACGCTTAGCACTGTAAGTGAGATGTTCTGCTGTAGCATGCGGTGTGGACTACAGTGCTTTTCATGTATATATTGTTGTATATGTGTTTATAGTATGTGTATATATGTTTCCTTTACTATGTTTATACCCCCACATGAAATTGTGATAATGTGCTAGAAAATTCAAGTCCATATTGAGTCCCGTACTTTTAGCGTTGAAGAATGTGATCATCTTTATTTCAAACTAGTGACTTGCCTGTCAAAAAATGACGGCAATAAAATGTGAAGCCATGGCAATGTTGTTTGCCACAGAATGTACGGCTTTTGTTCTTGGGAGTACCTTCAGCGCTCATTGCGAGCCTCTCCCCTCAGGTACTTTTTCCCCTCTGAGCACCCTCGGCGCTCATTGCGAGCCCCTCCCCTGCTCTTTTTTTGTTGTTGATATACATATATTTTTTAATTATAATTAATTAATGAATTAAATAATAAATTAATATACTCTACCTATTTGTAATTAATATAGCCAGCAATCAATATCCTGAAGAGCTAACAATCTGTTTTGATTTTCCTGCAGCATACAATGTACATTTGGACTGTTGCTGACCTGAGGTGAAAGTGTCAGCAATGTGTCAAGTGTGCAGTATAAATAGGCTGCATGCGCGATGCTAAACCATTTGCTTAGTTATGCAAAGCACCATTTTAGAATGGTAGTGTTATTAGTTGCAAGTTAGTGTTGTAAAATGCCTGCGATTGTGTATGTGTTCCGCGGGTGTGGAGCATTTTCCGTGTTTCCTAATAGTGTATTTTGTACCTCGTATGTTCCTTGGTAAAAGTCTTATGTGCTTGGCGGTGTTTTGCGTTGTTAGAGGTTGTGTAGCCTCGTTTTCGTTTTTTTTTGTCCGCCATTTTCTTTGTCTCTTGGGCGATTTTCGAGTACCTAAAGTCTGCAAACTGTGTTTAAATTGTTGTCCAATCTCACTCTCAGTTGTCCTGGCTGTCCCCCCGTGCTGTGTGTGGATTTATTTTTTTTGTTATTTTTATTTTCTTTGTGTTTTTGTCTTTTTGTATGTGCGCGGTTTGGCAGTTAACTTCATATTTTTTTTTACCTTGTATTTTATTTTTTTAAGTCCTGCGGGTGGTATTTGTTTTTTTCCCGGTTTTCAGTCTTATGTGCCTGGCGGTGTTTTGCATGGTTAGGGGTTGTGTAGCCTCGTTTTCGTTTTTTTAGGCCATCATTTTTCTTGTTGCTTAGGCGATTTTTGAGTACCTAAAGTCTGCAAACTGTGTTTTAACTCTCATGCAACCTTGCTCCCAGACGTCCTGGCTGTCCTCCCGTGGCGTATGTGATGTTTTTTGTATGTTTTTTTTATTTTCTTTGTGTTTTTGTATGTGCGTCCGTTAACTTCGTATTTTTTAGGACCTCATATTTTTTTTTCTAAGTGCCGCGGTTCATTTATTTTTTCCCGCTTTCCTTTTTGCAAAGCGTTACAGGACATAATTTTTCCCCTGGATTTTTTCAAAGTGCTACAGGTCTCTCATTGTGAATTGTGTAATTGAGATTTCTGTTGATGTGTAGTCCCCCGGGTCGTAGGGATGAGCGCCTATGGCGCTCATCTCCCCCAGCACAGTGAACACCATTGGCGCTCACTGTCTAAGTTGTGCAGGGTCGTAGGGATGAGCGCCTATGGCTCTCATCTCCACCAGCGCAGTGAGCGCCTTTGGCTCACTGCCTAAGTCATACTGGATTGTATTGTTTGGTGCTCATTGCCTGGCCGCAATCTCGGCCCTCGTTTTGCGAGGTCCACGGTTGAGGCGGGCTCGCTGTGCAAGCCTGCAGTTTTAAAATTGCGTTACCAATGTTTTTGGGCAAGCCTGCGCTGTTGAGAACTATACATGTGATGCTTTTCTCTCTTGGATGTTTTAACATTTTCCTCTGAGTATTTTGACTTTTAAGTTTTGGATGGAATGATCATTCTGGCTAAAATGGTGATCCACTGGGCTACAATAGCTGTCTTCATTATGTTTTATTATTCCAATGTAACAGCCTGTGTCATATAAAGTACATTGTATTATTATATAAACCACATTGGATGATATACATGAATATGATCCTTTGATGTTATAGGTCTTGTTGTTATGTGTGGCTGTGTCATCATTACAATTGTGTTGACATAATTTACAGGCACGTTTTGTTACATGGTTTAGTTCCATTTTTTATATTCAGTTGTTCATTGGCCAATTTTCTGCTGACAAGTTTTTGTTTCAGGTTTGGTGGTTGTTTAAATGCAAGGACGGGAGATTTTGAGAATATATATTTTAATTCTGTATCTTTGGTTAGTAATGGTTGTAAATCTTTGATTATTTTCTGTATTTTCTCTAAAATTGTATGTTAAAGTAAAAACAAAATAAACTACATGAAGTCGTTTTTTTTTTTTTTTTTACTTTAACAGGTGTTCACAAGGTATTTTGATGGCAGTGGTTATTTATTGGTTAATAATATAGGGTTTATAACCCTTTTGTTTGAAAGATTCAGACCGTGCTTTTACATTTTTATCATGGTCTCCAGTGCTTGATATGCAATGGTATCTAATAGCTTGACTATGGATGATGGCTTGTTTGGTGTGGGAGGGATGAAAACTGGAGCTGTGTAGGTAACTACATCTGTCGGTTTCCTATATACAGATGAGTGGAGAGTGCTATTGGTGATGGATATAGTCGTGTCTAGAAAGTTAAACTGTTCTGTAAATGTGGTAACTTCCATAACAATTGAAGAGTAATTAATTGAATAATTAATAAATCACTAGATTACTGGACATTCACGGCTGTAGTTGGATAGATATATGGGTGGGAGGATTTTAAGTTAAGTGTAGTGTGTTCACATTATTAAGCAGCATTATGTGGCGTTGCTGTATATACTACTGAGTTTTAGCATCAGAATTTCTTACTTGTATACTCTTAAAGGGCCAAGGCATCCTTTTAGGATTTTCTATAGGAATCTTGTATTCTAGTCCACAGTTACCTACTGTTTGCAGCTCTGCTCCACTTGTTGAAAAACATGGACGGTTTAGCTCTAAGTATAGGGAGGCTTGATTAGCTTTGGCAGCACAACAGTTGTATTTGCAAGGATGGGTACAGATGTGGACCAGATCCTAAAAACAACGGACATCTTTCCCAGTTACATTCACAATCAGGACTGACGCAATCATTTCTGCATGGACTCAGCTAGTTTTAATGGGCCTCATACCATCCACTGACCAATCACTGACCAACTGGAATCTTTTCCCAGTTCCATCCAGCATCAGGACTTGCAGTCATTTTTGCAAGATCTTAGCCAGTGACACTGGCCATAATATATCATCCACCTAAATAGAAGCATTGACCAACTCTTTCCCGGTTCCATTCACCTTACGATTTTTTCTTCCAGACCTAGAGCCTCACACACCACCACTCTTCTACCTCTGAATTCATCTAAGACGCCCTTACACCTACCCTGTCCACATCCACCCACTTATGATTTGTATTATTTTACTGGGCTGGCTTCTGCGCTATCATCTCCATTTTGCACCTGCAAACTTAATCACTAATTAATCTTATACTCTTTTTTTCCATTCCTTATCACGCCCTTGTTTCTCCCTTTTTAATTACTTCACCCTTTGTTTCATTAATCCTTTAGTCTGAAAGCTTGTGAACTCTCTCATGCAAGGCACTTTGTACAAACTTTGTATGACTGTTCGTTCAAGGGCAAGGGTCATCAACTCCTTGTGTATCAGACTGTCAACATATGAATTATCATCCACATAATGTAACTACAGAATGTGTTGCTCTATATAAATGAGAGATAATAATACTATTCCATACAGTGTAGACTGTCTAGTAATTGTTTATAACAGTTTAGGAATTCTTAGGATAACTGAAGAATAGAGGTGTTTTCCAAGAACTTCACGTCACTATTTATTACATCTTGTCACTTGGCTGTAATCCTATATCCTCTTTACCATTAGTGGTTAGTGATATATTCTGCCTGTAGATGGTGCTCCTGCTTCTAATTAAGATCATGGTAATGTGATCAAGAGGAGAGTATGATACATGGAGAGACAAATTAAATAAGAAAGTATTATTTAATCAGAAGGAAATCAGAATGAAGGGCTCGATTTATCAAGCTGCATATGTTAATAGGCCATTCATTACACAATAATATACACTACAGTATAGTCATTAATGTATCTATCAATTTGTATTATAAAGCATTTAAATCAATACATCAAAGCAACAATCCATTATTGTCAAATGTCTCAATTAGCATTACACAGTCTGCATATTTATCAACATGTTATGTGGATTTTCATGTATAAATACGCCAATAAATACACGCAGCTATTTTCCATCCTATGTGGTCGCAAATGGAGAAAAATATGTGATTTATTTACAATGTTATTAACCAAACAAGTTTTTTCTTAATCTACATTACAAAGATTGTATACGCACATTCTGGTTTCTGTGTTTCTTAATACATTTATGAAAGTTAACATCACAATGATACTTTGTCTGGGTATAGCTACTGAAATTATTAACAACTAGGAAATTGCCCATCAAAAATGACGGGAGTAAAATTGTAAGGCTGGCAATGCTGTTTGCCACACAATGCTGTTGGCTCTCTGAGCACATTTTGCCCCTCCCCCATTTCCCCCCTCTCCCTCCCTTGTGTCTCATTTCTCACCCCTCCCTCCTTTGTGTCTCCTTCACCCCCTCTCCCTCCCTTGTTTCTCCTTTCCCCCTCCCGCTCCCTTGTGTCTCCATTTCCCCCACCTCTCCCTCCCTTGTGTCTCCATTTCCCCCACCTCTCCCTCCCTTGTGTCTCCATTTCCCCCACCTCTCCCTCCCTTGTGTCTCCATTTCCCCCACCTCTCCCTCCCTTGTGTCTCCATTTCCCCCCTCTCCCCTCATTTGTATCTCCTTTTACCCAACTATCCCTCTCTTGTGTCTCCTTTTCCCCCTCCTCTCCCTCGTGTCTCATCCCTCTCCTTTCTTTTCCCCCTAGGGCCGCAATACTGCTCCTCCTCCCCCTTCCCCCTTATCCTCCCTCCTTCCCACCTCTCTAATAAGCTCCCTTTCCCCTCCCTCCATTTTTCTTACCTTCATTGCTGAGCTCCTTCTGCTGCGTTGCGTCTTCTGCCTGTGTCGGGACCCGGCATATGCTAATGATGTGACACGCCTGTGACGTCACATCATTAGCATATGCCGGGTCCCGACACAGCCAGAAGACGCAATGTAGCAGCAATAGCTCAGCAAATCAAGGTGAGGAGAGAGGGGATTGGAGGTTATTAGGGAGGGGGGAGGAGGATAAGGGGGAAGGAGGCAGGAGGAGGAGTATTGCGGCCTTCAGTGGCAGGTCCCGAAGTCTTGTGGGCCTGAGTGCCGAAGTCCTGCGGGCCTAAGTCCCACGGCCCTCAACTGGTCAAGCCTCGCAAAGGGGGTTAGGAGGGAGGAGGAGGATTGCGGCCCTCACTGAAGTCCCGAGGGCCTAAGTGCTGCGCCGCTGGCGATCTGCACCTGTGGCGCCCATCGCGAGGCCTCGCTTCACGAGGCTCCCAAATTGTGACCAACGTTGTAAGCGTTACGTACAACCCCGCAGATCCACAACTATTATAGTGATAAATAGTGAAGTCATTGGGACGAGAAGCTTTTTGTCTCTAGTGAGATTGGCGCTCGCTCTTAGATCTTATATTAACACACTGACCTACACATTAGCATACTGAGCCGCACATTAGTATATTGAGACGCATATTAGCCCACTGTGCCTCACATTAGCATACTGGGCCACACATTAGCATACTGAGTCTCAAATTAGCACACACATTACCATACTGGGCCACACATTAGCATACTGAGCCGCACATTAGCACACAAAGTCGCACATTAGCACACCAAGCCACAAATTTGCATACTGAGCCACACATTAATTTACAGAAAGTGCACATTAGCATATTGAGCCACACAACAGAACACCAAGCCTCACATTAACACACTGACCTGTATATTAGCATACTGAGCCGCACACTAGTATACTGAGCCACACATGAACTTACAGGAACTGCACATTAGCACACTGAGAAGCACATTAGCATACTGTGCCTCACATTAGCATACTGAGTTGCTCATTAGCACACTGAGCCGCACATTGGCACACTGAGCCTCACATTAGCACACTGAGACACACGTTGGCACACTGAGCCACACATTACTATACTGAGCCGCACATTAACATACTGAGCTGCACATTAGCATACTGAGTAGCACATTACCATACTGAGCTGCACATTACCATACTGAGCTACACATTAGCATACTGAGCTGCAAATTAGCATACCGAGCTGCAAATTAGCATACTGAGCTGCACATTAGCACACTGAGCCTCACATTAGCATACTGAGCCGCACATTAGCACACTGACCCTCACATTAGCATACTTAGCCACATATCAGCACACTGAGTCTTGCATTATCATATATGAGCTGCAAATTAGCATACAGAGTAGCACATTACCATACCGAGCCACACATTAGCATACCGAGCTGCACATCAGCACTCTGAGTCTCTAATTAGCATACTGAGCCACACATTAGCATACTAAGCTGCACATTAGCATACTGAACCTCAAATTAGCACACTGAGCCACACATTAGCTTACTGGGCCACACATTAGCACACTGAGCCGCACATCAGCACACTGAGCTGCACATCAGCACACTGAGCTGCACATCAGCACACTGAGCTGCACATCAGCATACTGAGCTACACATTAGCATACTGAGCTACACAATAGCATACTGAGTAGCACATTACCATACTGAGCTGCATATTAGCACACTGAGCCTCACATTAGCACACTGAGCCACACATTAGCACACTGACCCTCACATTAGCACACTGAGCCACACATTAGCACACTGAGCAGCAAATTAGCACACTCAGCATCACACTAAGTCGCACATTGTCATACTGAGCCTCACATTAGCATACTGAGCCGCACATTAGCACACTGACCCTCACATTAGCATACTGAGTAGCACATTACCATACTGAGCTGCACATTAGCATACTGAGCTGCACATTAGCACACTGAGCCTCACATTAGCCCATTGAGCCTCACATTAGCACACTGAGCCTCACATTAGCATACTGAGCCGCACATTAGCATACCGAGCTGCACATCAGCATACTGACTCTCTCATTAGCATACTGAGCCACACATTAGCATACTAAGCCACACATTAGTATACTGAACCTCAAATTAGCACACTGAGCCACACATTCGCTTACTTGGCCACACATTAACAAACTGAGCCTCACATCAGCACACTAAGCCTCACATCAGCACACTAAGCCTCACATTAGCATACTGTGCCACACATTAGCATACTGAGCCACACATTAGCACACTGAGCCTCACATTAGCATACTGAGCCACACATTAGCATACTACTCCACACAGCACACTGAGCTGCACATTAGCATACTCAGCATCACATTAGTACACTAAGTCGCACATTGTCATACTGAGCCTCACATTAGCACACTGAGCTGTAAATTAGCATACGTAGATGCACATTAGCACACCGAGTCTCACATTAGCATACTGAGCCGCACATTAGCACTGAGCCTCACATTAGCACTGAGCCTCACATTAGCACACTGAGTCTCACATTAGCACACTGAGCCATACATTAGTATACAGGAGCCGTACATTACCATACTGGGCCACACATTAGTTTATTGAGCCACACATTAGCACACAGAGCTGCACATTAGCTTACAGCTTACATTTCCCATTAGATATTCAAAGGATCCATTTTAAACAAACATATTTTTTGGCATGTAAAATAATAATATTAAATGGACTGAAGTCACCATATGTGCTCTGGGCGTGGAAAAGTTAAAATAATTTAAAATCACTAACTTTGAAGGCTCATAACTCATTTAATTTATCAGCAGGTCCTAACTCTTCTCTGGTAGAATAGGTAAACGGCTGCACCTAATGGTGGTACTACTTAGAATCAGTTGCACAGCTTGTGAAAGAAACTGCTACATGTCCAATATTAGCTCTGTGTTAGATACATTGAGTCTCATACAATTGAGGCATCGGGAGATCCAGGCTTTGAAAATGGAGGCCGTGACTAATTTTTCCATTCAATTGGCATCTTTATGTTGGCCCTGATCGGGTTACGGGCTCCGGCCTCCGATTCATTGCGATGGTTAGCCTTTGATCTATCACGACCACAAGAGTTCTGATCGCTAAAATCGCAAATCGCTATTCAATTGCTCTGATTCCCCCTCGCTAACCACCCCGCCAAGGACGCAAGTGGCAAAAGTCACTCCACAAGGAGGACTAGCAAAGGGCTTAAAGACATAACCGGAGCACTTTAAATGCACATATATACACACAATACTGTTCTGTAAAACATACTGCTCCACGGAATAGTCCAATGAAACACACCTGGATGCAGTTTTAAATCAAACTAAGATATCTGTAAAACACACTGCTCCTCCACTGTGGATTCCTTTGACCCTGTAACCGAGGATGAAGTATCTACATTGTCCTATTCCTATTCATGATCCTATTCCATCACAGCTGATCATTCCCCTTTCCACCACACTTATCCCAGCTCTCACACATCTATTCAACCTCTCCCTAGAAACTGGCAAGTTTCCATCCTCTTTAAAACACGCCACAATTACACCCATTCTCAAGAAGCCCTCATCTGACCCAGCTTCTGCCTCTCACTACTTCCCCTGGCTTCTAAACTCCTTGAGCGGCTTGTTTACAATCACCTCACTCAATTTATTTCCTCCAATTCCTTTTGTGACCCCTTCCAATCTGGTTTCCTGGCCCAACACTGAAACAGCCCTCACAAAAGTCACCAATGACTTGCTAACCGCCAAACCAAAGGGTCACTACTCTATTCTAATTCTCCTGGATCTCTCTGCTGCCTTCGATACAGTTGACCGCCCTCTTCTAATCCAAATTCTCCGCTCTTTTGGCATCCAGGACACAGCTCTTTCATGGTTCACATCTTATCTAAAAGATCGTACATTTAGCGTCTCCTTCTCTGGCACCTCTTCTTCATCTCTTCCTCTGTCTGTTGGCGTTCCCCAAGGTTCTGTCCTAGGCCCCCTCCTCTTCTCCATCTACACCTCCTCCCTTGGCACCCTTATAAAATCCTTTGGATTTCAGTATCATCTCTATGCAGATGACACTCAAATCTACCTCTCTGCACCCAATCTATCCTCCTCTCTTCTAGCTCATGTTTCCAACTGCCTCTCTAGCATATCCTCCTGGATGTCTACCCGTCAACTCAAACTCAACATGTCTAAGACTGAACTCCTTATCTTTCCACCCTCTACTACAGCTTCCACACCTCAAATATCTCTCACTGTTGACAACACCATCATCACTCCCACCTCCCAGGCCCATTGTCTTGGGGTTCTACTGGATCCCGCCCTCTCTTTTATTCCTCACATCCAATCAATAACAAAATCATGTCAGTTTCACCTAAAAAACATCTCCAAAGTTCATAATTATCTTACAGAAGACACAGCTAAAATTCTAATACACTCTCTCATCATCTCTCAACTCGACTACTGCAATTCACTCCTTGCTGGCCTCCCCATCTCTCGTCTGTCTCCCCTCCAATCCATAATGAACGCCTCTGCTAGACTCATCTTCAATACCAAACGTTCAGTGTCTGCAGCTCCTCTCTGTCACTCCACTGGCTTCCCATAGCTTCCCGAATCACATTTAAAATCATGACCCTAACATATAAAGCCCCCAACAACAATGCACCCCCTTATATCTCTGCTCTTGTTTCAAAATACTCTCCCAACCGCCCCATTCGTTCTGCTAACGACCTTCTTCTTCCCTCCTCTCTCATCACCTCCTCTTACTCCCGTCTTCAAGACTTTTCTCGTGCTGCCCCTACTATCTGTCACTCCTTGCCTCGCTCCATTAGATTATCTTCCTGCCTCAAAACCTTTAAAAAAATTACTTAAAACACACCGGTTTAAAATACCTTATCACCTTCAGCCTTTATAATTACAACTGCACACTCCACAGCTTAATAACACTCCCACCCACAATCTACAGTACAACACACAGACCCCTCCAATTGACTGAACAAATTGTATTCACACAGCCACCTTGCATTTGTCACCCTCTTGTATCACACCTAAACCCTTAGGGCCTCATTCTATAATCGGCCTCAGCCGTTGCTGGGCCGCAAGTACCGGCCGCAAGCTATTCTGCTATTCTATTCCCCTCCGGCCGGGGACTCCGGCAGGCTTGCGGCCGGCGCCTTGTTATCTCTTGCGGCCGCACGCGCCGGAGGAAAGCCTTTGATCTAAAACGGCCGCAAGGAAATCGGCCGTAAGAAAAGCCTGGTTGCGATTCTATTGCTCCGGGAACCCTGTCTGCAAGGCTAAAAACGAGCCGCAGCTTACTTGCAGCAAAAAGGTCTCGCTAGCACCAATTAAGCACATAAAATAGCTCAAATAAAGCCATCCTGCACTTTGAGAAGACTATAAAGGGATTTTAGGTGTTAGAAAAAATAGCACATAATTACCCTATACTCAAATCCGTAAAATATTTTTTTTAAATATATGTCAAATATCCATGTAAAAAGTCCAGAGTGCTTGGAGCACCTCAGACCCGCCCACGCCGCAGCCGGAAAATAAACAGTTAATTTGGGTTTGGGCTGATGTGCAAGCTTGAGAGTGGGTTACTTTTAATCCTTATGTCCCCCAATATGATCCCTAGCATTTACAGAGCTGTACAGTGCGGTCTTGAATTTATTTTTGACTTTGTAGATTTCTGAGCTTACGGCCGGTTCCAAGATATGCGGCCGGCCGTAAGAGGAGATCCTTGCGGGGCCGTATAATAGAATTGCGAGGTAACAGAACCCCCGCAAGGAATCGCAGCCTTACGGCCGATTTACGGCCGATAATAGAATGAGGCCCTTAGATTGTAAATTTGCGAGTTTTCAACTGTGTGTCCGTGTCTTGGAAACAAGCTCTATGTACATTTGATTATATGCTCAAAAACAGGGCCCTCTATTCATTATAGGGTGTTAAATTTGTTTTTTGCCATGTACTAAACCCCTGTACAGCGCTACGGAATATGTTGGCGCAATATAAATAAAGATAATAATAATAATACTGTACTTTTATTAAAAGGGAAAGTGAATTAATAGCACAGCATTCTCAAACTCGCAAATCTGCAAGCAAAAATACTTTATTTCACGTTTAGTTTACATGTTATATCGATCCCGGCAATCAATGTGTTAATACATATAATAAAACTCGCATGTAATAGAATAGCATATTTACAGCTTTATGAATATTGCATTATTTCTGGAATGCGGGTCCAATATTAACTTGTAATTAAAGCCCGTAGGACTTTGAAATCCAACCTCCATTATTCATCGACGTTATGATGACGATCTACGTTTCCATTGGCTATTTCTAGATCAGGAGTTACGGCCTTGCTTAACTAATCATGTTCAAACTCGCAAATGCTACATACAATGGCATGGTTTATGAATTTCATTATCGATCACTAACTTGCAGTCTTGCCGAATTGAATAGAACCGAAAGTTGAGCGTGCTAGAGGCCCACAGACATACGGCCTACATCCCAGAAGTTATGGCCTCCTAGTTGAATGAGGCTCATTGTTCTTTTTAATCCATTAAAAAACATGAAGCGTTTATGCTATTGGTAACTGTAGCTAGCTATGAAGTTGCCGCCATGGGCTTGATGGTAATTTTAATTGTCTTTTAAATTATAAATTCACATTTATATAAGTAGTTTCGTGTGTATGTAATTTTTTTGTTTTTTTAGACTAAAAATATACAACAAACGAATACTTTTAATTTATTGTGAAAATCATTTTTAACAGGATGCAACCATCCTGATCTGGCTCACTAATAACTAAAAACGACTATCTTAATCATTGCATGATCAGTTAAAAAAAATGTAAACACATTTTCTTCTGATTTTCCACACTGTATAATTAGGTGCAGGGTGCATATCATGATTTTGACTCTATAATTGGTGCAGGGTGCATATCATGATTTTGACTCTATAATTGGTGCAGGATGCATATCATGATTTTGACTCTATAATTGGTGCAGGGTGCATATCATGATTTTGACTCTATATGTAGGGGCAGGGTGCATATCATGATTTTGACTCTATATGTAGGTGCAGGGTGCATATCATGATTTTGACTCTATATGTAGGTGCAGGGTGCATATCATGATTTTGACTGTATAATTAGGTGCAGGGTGCATATTATGATTTTGACTGTATAATTAGGTGCAGGGTGCATATTATGATTTTGACTGTATAATTATGTGCAGGGTGCATATCATGATTTCGACTCTATAATTAGGAGCAGGGTGCATATCATGATTTTGACTCTATAATTAGGTGCAGGGTGTATATCATGATTTTGACTCTATAATTAGGTGCAGGGTGCATATCATGATTTTGACTGTATAATTAGGTGCAGGGTGCATATCATGATTTTGACTGTATAATTAGGTGCAGGGTGCATATCATGATTTTGACTCTATAATTAGGTGCAGGGTGCATATCATGATTTTGACTGTATAATTAGGTGCAGGATGCATATCATGATTTTGACTCTATAATTAGGTGCATGGTGCATATCATGATTTTGACTGTATAATTAGGTGCAGGGTGCATATCATGATTTTGACTGTATAATTAGGTGCAGGGTGCATGTCATGATTTTGACTGTATAATTAGGTGCAGGGTGCATGTCATGATTTTGACTCTATAATTAGGTGCAGGGTGCATATCATGATTTTGACTGTATAATTAGGTGCTGGGTGCATATCATGATTTTGACTCTATAATTAGGAGCAGGGTGCATATCATGATTTTGACTCTATAATTAGGTGCAGGGTGTATATCATGATTTTGACTCTATAATTATGTGCAGGGTGCATATCATGATTTTGACTGTATAATTAGGTGCAGGGTGCATATCATGATTTTGACTGTATAATTAGGTGCAGGATGCATATCATGATTTTGACTGTATAATTAGGTGCAGGGTGCATATCATGATTTTGACTCTATAATTAGGTGCAGGGTGCATGTCATGATTTTGACTGTATAATTAGGTGCAGGGTGCATATCATGATTTCGACTCTATATATGTAGGTGCATGGTGCATATCATGATTTTAACTGTATAATTAGGTGCAGGGTGCATATCATGATTTTGACTCTATATGTAGGTGCAGGGTGCATATCATGATTTTGACTGTATAATTAGGTGCAGGGTGCATATCATGATTTTGACTCTATAATTAGGTGCAGGGTGCATATCATGATTTTGACTCTATAATTAGGTGCAGGGTGCATATCATGATTTTGACTCTATATGTAGGTGCAGGGTGCATATCATGATTTTGACTCTATATGTAGGTGCAGGATGCATATCATGATTTTGACTCTATATGTAGGTGTAGGGTGCATGTCATGATTTTGACTGTATAATTAGGTGCTGGGTGCATATCATGATTTTGACTCTATATGTAGGTGCAGGGTGCATATCATGATTTTGACTCTATATGTAGGTGCAGGGTGCATATCATGATTTTGACTCTATATGTAGGTGCAGGATGCATATCATGATTTTGACTCTATATGTAGGTGTAGGGTGCATGTCATGATTTTGACTGTATAATTAGGTGCAGGGTGCATATCATGATTTTGACTCTATATGTAGGTGCAGGGTGCATATCATGATTTCGACTGTATAATTAGGTGCAGGGTGCATATCATGATTTTGACTGTATAATTAGGTGCAGGGTGCATATCATGATTTCGACTCTATAATTAGGTGCAGGGTGCATGTCATGATTTTTACTGTATAATTAGGTGCAGGGTGCATATCATGATTTTGATTCTATAATTAGGTGCAGGGTGCATATCATGATTTTGACTGTATAATTAGGTGCAGGGTGCATATCATGATTTCGACTCTATATATGTAGGTGCAGGGTGCATATCATGATTTTGACTCTATAATTAGGTGCAGGGTGCATATCATGATTTTGACTCTATAATTAGGTGCAGGGTGCATATCATGATTTTGACTCTATATGTAGGTGCAGGGTGCATATCATGATTTTGACTCTATATGTAGGTGCAGGATGCATATCATGATTTTGACTCTATATGTAGGTGTAGGGTGCATGTCATGATTTTGACTGTATAATTAGGTGCAGGGTGCATATCATGATTTTGACTCTATATGTAGGTGCAGGGTGCATATCATGATTTTGACTCTATATGTAGGTGCAGGGTGCATATCATGATTTCGACTGTATAATTAGGTGCAGGATGCATGTCATGATTTTAACTGTATAATTAGGTGCAGGGTGCATATTATGATTTTGACTGTATAATTAGGTGCAGGATGCATATTATGATTTTGACTGTATAATTAGGTGCAGGGTGCATGTCATGATTTTGACTGTATAATTAGGTGCAGGATGCATGTCATGATTTTAACTGTATAATTAGGTGCAGGGTGCATATCATGATTTTGACTGTATAATTAGGTGCAGGGTGCATATTATGATTTTGACTATAATTAGGTGCAGGGTGCATATTATGATTTTGACTCTATAATTAGGTGCAGGGTGCATATCATGATTTTGACTCTATAATTAGGTGCAGGATGCATGTCATGATTTTAACTGTATAATTAGGTGCAGGGTGCATATTATGATTTTGACTGTATAATTAGGTGCAGGGTGCATATTATGATTTTGACTGTATAATTATGTGCAGGGTGCATATCATGATTTCGACTCTATAATTAGGAGCAGGGTGCATATCATGATTTTGACTCTATAATTAGGTGCAGGGTGTATATCATGATTTTGACTCTATAATTAGGTGCAGGGTGCATATCATGATTTTGACTGTATAATTAGGTGCAGGGTGCATATCATGATTTTGACTGTATAATTAGGTGCAGGGTGCATATCATGATTTTGACTCTATAATTAGGTGCAGGGTGCATATCATGATTTTGACTGTATAATTAGGTGCAGGGTGCATATCATGATTTTGACTCTATAATTAGGTGCATGGTGCATATCATGATTTTGACTGTATAATTAGGTGCAGGGTGCATATCATGATTTTGACTGTATAATTAGGTGCAGGGTGCATATCATGATTTTGACTGTATAATTAGGTGCAGGGTGCATGTCATGATTTTGACTCTATAATTAGGTGCAGGGTGCATATCATGATTTTGACTGTATAATTAGGTGCAGGGTGCATATCATGATTTTGACTCTATAATTAGGAGCAGGGTGCATATCATGATTTTGACTCTATAATTAGGTGCAGGGTGTATATCATGATTTTGACTCTATAATTATGTGCAGGGTGCATATCATGATTTTGACTGTATAATTAGGTGCAGGGTGCATATCATGATTTTGACTGTATAATTAGGTGCAGGGTGCATATCATGATTTTGACTGTATAATTAGGTGCAGGGTGCATATCATGATTTTGACTCTATAATTAGGTGCAGGGTGCATGTCATGATTTTGACTGTATAATTAGGTGCAGGGTGCATATCATGATTTCGACTCTATATATGTAGGTGCAGGGTGCATATCATGATTTTGACTGTATAATTAGGTGCAGGGTGCATATCATGATTTTGACTCTATATGTAGGTGCAGGGTGCATATCATGATTTTGACTGTATAATTAGGTGCAGGGTGCATATCATGATTTTGACTCTATAATTAGGTGCAGGGTGCATATCATGATTTTGACTCTATAATTAGGTGCAGGGTGCATATCATGATCTTGACTCTATATGTAGGTGCAGGGTGCATATCATGATTTTGACTCTATATGTAGGTGCAGGATGCATATCATGATTTTGACTCTATATGTAGGTGTAGGGTGCATGTCATGATTTTGACTGTATAATTAGGTGCAGGGTGCATATCATGATTTTGACTCTATATGTAGGTGCAGGGTGCATATCATGATTTTGACTCTATATGTAGGTGCAGGGTGCATATCATGATTTTGACTCTATATGTAGGTGCAGGATGCATATCATGATTTTGACTCTATATGTAGGTGTAGGGTGCATGTCATGATTTTGACTGTATAATTAGGTGCAGGGTGCATATCATGATTTTGACTCTATATGTAGGTGCAGGGTGCATATCATGATTTCGACTGTATAATTAGGCGCAGGGTGCATATCATGATTTTGACTGTATAATTAGGTGCAGGGTGCATATCATGATTTCGACTCTATAATTAGGTGCAGGGTGCATGTCATGATTTTTACTGTATAATTAGGTGCAGGGTGCATATCATGATTTTGACTCTATAATTAGGTGCAGGGTGCATATCATGATTTTGACTGTATAATTAGGTGCAGGGTGCATATCATGATTTCGACTCTATATATGTAGGTGCAGGGTGCATATCATGATTTTGACTTTATAATTAGGTGCAGGGTGCATATCATGATTTTGACTCTATAATTAGGTGCAGGGTGCATATCATGATCTTGACTCTATATGTAGGTGTAGGGTGCATGTCATGATTTTGACTGTATAATTAGGTGCAGGATGCATATCATGATTTTGACTCTATATGTAGGTGCAGGGTGCATGTCATGATTTTGACTGTATAATTAGGTGCAGGGTGCATATCATGATTTTGACTCTATATGTAGGTGCAGGGTGCATATCATGATTTTGACTCTATATGTAGGTGCAGGGTGCATATCATGATTTCGACTGTATAATTAGGTGCAGGATGCATGTCATGATTTTAACTGTATAATTAGGTGCAGGGTGCATATTATGATTTTGACTGTATAATTAGGTGCAGGATGCATATTATGATTTTGACTGTATAATTAGGTGCAGGGTGCATGTCATGATTTTGACTGTAAAATTAGGTGCAGGATGCATGTCATGATTTTAACTGTATAATTAGGTGCAGGGTGCATATCATGATTTTGACTGTATAATTAGGTGCAGGGTGCATATTATGATTTTGACTATAATTAGGTGCAGGGTGCATATTATGATTTTGACTCTATAATTAGGTGTAGGGTGCATATAATGATTTTGACTCTATATGTAGGTGCAGGGTGCATATTATGATTTTGACTCTATAATTAGGTGCTGGGTGCATATCATGATTTTGACTGTATAATTAGGTGCAGGGTGCATATCATGATTTTGACTGTATAATTAGGTGCAGGGTGCATGTCATGATTTTGACTCTATAATTAGGTGCAGGGTGCATATTATGATTTTGACTCTATAATTAGGTGTAGGGTGCATATTATGATTTTGACTCTATATGTAGGTGCAGGGTGCATGTCATTATTTTGACTCTATAATTGGTGCAGGGTGCATATCATGATTTTGACTCTATAATTAGGTGCAGGGTGCATATCATGATTTCGACTCTATAATTAGGTGCAGGGTGCATATCATGATTTTGACTCTATAATTAGGTGCAGGGTGCATATCATGATTTTGACTGTATAATTAGGTGCAGGATGCATATCATGATTTTGACTCTATAATTAGGTGCATGGTGCATATCATGATTTTGACTGTATAATTAGGTGCAGGGTGCATATCATGATTTTGACTGTATAATTAGGTGCAGGGTGCATGTCATGATTTTGACTGTATAATTAGGTGCAGGGTGCATATCATGATTTTGACTCTATAATTAGGTGCAGGGTGCATATCATGATTTTGACTGTATAATTAGGTGCAGGGTGCATATCATGATTTTGACTCTATAATTAGGTGCAGGGTGCATATCATGATTTTGACTCTATAATTAGGTGCAGGGTGTATATCATGATTTTGACTCTATAATTAGGTGCAGGGTGCATATCATGATTTTGACTGTATAATTAGGTGCAGGGTGCATATCATGATTTTGACTGTATAATTAGGTGCAGGATGCATATCATGATTTTGACTGTATAATTAGGTGCAGGGTGCATATCATGATTTTGACTCTATAATTAGGTGCAGGGTGCATGTCATGATTTTGACTGTATAATTAGGTGCAGGGTGCATATCATGATTTCGACTCTATATATGTAGGTGCATGGTGCATATCATGATTTTAACTGTATAATTAGGTGCAGGGTGCATATCATGATTTTGACTCTATATGTAGGTGCAGGGTGCATATCATGATTTTGACTGTATAATTAGGTGCAGGGTGCATATCATGATTTTGACTCTATAATTAGGTGCAGGGTGCATATCATGATTTTGACTCTATAATTAGGTGCAGGGTGCATATCATGATCTTGACTCTATATGTAGGTGCAGGGTGCATATCATGATTTTGACTCTATATGTAGGTGCAGGATGCATATCATGATTTTGACTCTATATGTAGGTGTAGGGTGCATGTCATGATTTTGACTGTATAATTAGGTGCTGGGTGCATATCATGATTTTGACTCTATATGTAGGTGCAGGGTGCATATCATGATTTTGACTCTATATGTAGGTGCAGGGTGCATATCATGATTTTGACTCTATAATTAGGTGCAGGGTGCATATCATGATTTTGACTCTATATGTAGGTGTAGGGTGCATGTCATGATTTTGACTGTATAATTAGGTGCAGGGTGCATATCATGATTTTGACTCTATATGTAGGTGCAGGGTGCATATCATGATTTCGACTGTATAATTAGGCGCAGGGTGCATATCATGATTTTGACTGTATAATTAGGTGCAGGGTGCATATCATGATTTCGACTCTATAATTAGGTGCAGGGTGCATGTCATGATTTTTACTGTATAATTAGGTGCAGGGTGCATATCATGATTTTGATTCTATAATTAGGTGCAGGGTGCATATCATGATTTTGACTGTATAATTAGGTGCAGGGTGCATATCATGATTTCGACTCTATATATGTAGGTGCAGGGTGCATATCATGATTTTGACTTTATAATTAGGTGCAGGGTGCATATCATGATTTTGACTCTATAATTAGGTGCAGGGTGCATATCATGATTTTGACTCTATAATTAGGTGCAGGGTGCATATCATGATTTTGACTCTATATGTAGGTGCAGGATGCATATCATGATTTTGACTCTATATGTAGGTGTAGGGTGCATGTCATGATTTTGACTGTATAATTAGGTGCAGGGTGCATATCATGATTTTGACTCTATATGTAGGTGCAGGGTGCATATCATGATTTTGACTCTATATGTAGGTGCAGGGTGCATATCATGATTTCGACTGTATAATTAGGTGCAGGATGCATGTCATGATTTTAACTGTATAATTAGGTGCAGGGTGCATATTATGATTTTGACTGTATAATTAGGTGCAGGATGCATATTATGATTTTGACTGTATAATTAGGTGCAGGGTGCATGTCATGATTTTGACTGTATAATTAGGTGCAGGATGCATGTCATGATTTTAACTGTATAATTAGGTGCAGGGTGCATATCATGATTTTGACTGTATAATTAGGTGCAGGGTGCATATTATGATTTTGACTATAATTAGGTGCAGGGTGCATATTATGATTTTGACTCTATAATTAGGTGCAGGGTGCATATCATGATTTTGACTCTATAATTAGGTGCAGGATGCATGTCATGATTTTAACTGTATAATTAGGTGCAGGGTGCATATTATGATTTTGACTGTATAATTAGGTGCAGGGTGCATATTATGATTTTGACTGTATAATTATGTGCAGGGTGCATATCATGATTTCGACTCTATAATTAGGAGCAGGGTGCATATCATGATTTTGACTCTATAATTAGGTGCAGGGTGTATATCATGATTTTGACTCTATAATTAGGTGCAGGGTGCATATCATGATTTTGACTGTATAATTAGGTGCAGGGTGCATATCATGATTTTGACTGTATAATTAGGTGCAGGGTGCATATCATGATTTTGACTCTATAATTAGGTGCAGGGTGCATATCATGATTTTGACTGTATAATTAGGTGCAGGATGCATATCATGATTTTGACTCTATAATTAGGTGCATGGTGCATATCATGATTTTGACTGTATAATTAGGTGCAGGGTGCATATCATGATTTTGACTGTATAATTAGGTGCAGGGTGCATGTCATGATTTTGACTGTATAATTAGGTGCAGGGTGCATATCATGATTTTGACTCTATAATTAGGTGCAGGGTGCATATCATGATTTTGACTGTATAATTAGGTGCAGGGTGCATATCATGATTTTGACTCTATAATTAGGAGCAGGGTGCATATCATGATTTTGACTCTATAATTAGGTGCAGGGTGTATATCATGATTTTGACTCTATAATTATGTGCAGGGTGCATATCATGATTTTGACTGTATAATTAGGTGCAGGGTGCATATCATGATTTTGACTGTATAATTAGGTGCAGGGTGCATATCATGATTTTGACTGTATAATTAGGTGCAGGGTGCATATCATGATTTTGACTCTATAATTAGGTGCAGGGTGCATATTATGATTTTGACTGTATAATTAGGTGCAGGGTGCATATCATGATTTCGACTCTATATATGTAGGTGCATGGTGCATATCATGATTTTAACTGTATAATTAGGTGCAGGGTGCATATCATGATTTTGACTCTATATTTAGGTGCAGGGTGCATATCATGATTTTGACTCTATAATTAGGTGCAGGGTGCATATCATGATTTTGACTCTATAATTAGGTGCAGGGTGCATATCATGATTTTGACTCTATATTTAGGTGCAGGGTGCATATCATGATATTGACTCTATATGTAGGTGCAGGGTGCATATCATGATTTTGACTCTATATGTAGGTGCAGGATGCATATCATGATTTTGACTCTATATGTAGGTGTAGGGTGCATGTCATGATTTTGACTGTATAATTAGGTGCAGGGTGCATATCATGATTTTGACTCTATATGTAGGTGCAGGGTGCATATCATGATTTTGACTCTATATGTAGGTGCAGGGTGCATATCATGATTTTGACTCTATATGTAGGTGCAGGATGCATATCATGATTTTGACTCTATATGTAGGTGTAGGGTGCATGTCATGATTTTGACTGTATAATTAGGTGCAGGGTGCATATCATGATTTTGACTCTATATGTAGGTGCAGGGTGCATATCATGATTTTGACTGTATAATTAGGTGCAGGGTGCATATCATGATTTTGACTGTATAATTAGGTGCAGGGTGCATATCATGATTTCGACTCTATAATTAGGTGCAGGGTGCATGTCATGATTTTTACTGTATAATTAGGTGCAGGGTGCATATCATGATTTTGATTCTATAATTAGGTGCAGGGTGCATATCATGATTTTGACTGTATAATTAGGTGCAGGGTGCATATCATGATTTCGACTCTATATATGTAGGTGCAGGGTGCATATCATGATTTTGACTTTATAATTAGGTGCAGGGTGCATATCATGATTTTGACTCTATAATTAGGTGCAGGGTGCATATCATGATCTTGACTCTATATGTAGGTGCAGGGTGCATATCATGATTTTGACTCTATATGTAGGTGCAGGATGCATATCATGATTTTGACTCTATATGTAGGTGTAGGGTGCATGTCATGATTTTGACTGTATAATTAGGTGCAGGGTGCATATCATGATTTTGACTCTATATGTAGGTGCAGGGTGCATATCATGATTTTGACTCTATATGTAGGTGCAGGGTGCATATCATGATTTCGACTGTATAATTAGGTGCAGGATGCATGTCATGATTTTAACTGTATAATTAGGTGCAGGGTGCATATTATGATTTTGACTGTATAATTAGGTGCAGGATGCATATTATGATTTTGACTGTATAATTAGGTGCAGGGTGCATGTCATGATTTTGACTGTAAAATTAGGTGCAGGATGCATGTCATGATTTTAACTGTATAATTAGGTGCAGGGTGCATATCATGATTTTGACTGTATAATTAGGTGCAGGGTGCATATTATGATTTTGACTATAATTAGGTGCAGGGTGCATATTATGATTTTGACTCTATAATTAGGTGTAGGGTGCATATAATGATTTTGACTCTATATGTAGGTGCAGGGTGCATATTATGATTTTGACTCTATAATTAGGTGCTGGGTGCATATCATGATTTTGACTGTATAATTAGGTGCAGGGTGCATATCATGATTTTGACTGTATAATTAGGTGCAGGGTGCATGTCATGATTTTGACTCTATAATTAGGTGCAGGGTGCATATTATGATTTTGACTCTATAATTAGGTGTAGGGTGCATATTATGATTTTGACTCTATATGTAGGTGCAGGGTGCATGTCATTATTTTGACTCTATAATTGGTGCAGGGTGCATATCATGATTTTGACTCTATAATTAGGTGCAGGGTGCATATCATGATTTTGACTCTATAATTAGGTGCAGGGTGCATATCATGATTTTGACTCTATAATTAGGTGCAGGGTGCATATCATGATTTTGACTGTATAATTAGGTGCAGGGTGCATATCATGATTTTGACTCTATAATTAGGTGCATGGTGCATATCATGATTTTGACTGTATAATTAGGTGCAGGGTGCATATCATGATTTTGACTGTATAATTAGGTGCAGGGTGCATGTCATGATTTTGACTGTATAATTAGGTGCAGGGTGCATGTCATGATTTTGACTCTATAATTAGGTGCAGGGTGCATATCATGATTTTGACTGTATAATTAGGTGCAGGGTGCATATCATGATTTTGACTCTATAATTAGGTGCAGGGTGCATATCATGATTTTGACTCTATAATTAGGTGCAGGGTGTATATCATGATTTTGACTCTATAATTATGTGCAGGGTGCATATCATGATTTTGACTCTATAATTAGGTGCAGGGTGCATATCATGATTTTGACTGTATAATTAGGTGCAGGGTGCATATCATGATTTTGACTGTATAATTAGGTGCAGGGTGCATATCATGATTTTGACTCTATAATTAGGTGCAGGGTGCATGTCATGATTTTGACTGTATAATTAGGTGCAGGGTGCATATCATGATTTCGACTCTATATATGTAGGT
Source organism: Discoglossus pictus (assembly GCA_027410445.1). Lineage (NCBI taxonomy): Eukaryota > Metazoa > Chordata > Amphibia > Anura > Alytidae > Discoglossus > Discoglossus pictus. The sequence goes on along the minus strand of CM050173.1, from coordinate 17,003,067 downwards.
GCATGGTGCATATCATGATTTTGACTGTATAATTAGGTGCAGGGTGCATATCATGATTTTGACTCTATATGTAGGTGCAGGGTGCATATCATGATTTTGACTGTATAATTAGGTGCAGGGTGCATATCATGATTTTGACTCTATAATTAGGTGCAGGGTGCATATCATGATTTTGACTCTATAATTAGGTGCAGGGTGCATATCATGATTTTGACTCTATATGTAGGTGCAGGGTGCATATCATGATTTTGACTCTATATGTAGGTGCAGGATGCATATCATGATTTTGACTCTATATGTAGGTGTAGGGTGCATGTCATGATTTTGACTGTATAATTAGGTGCAGGGTGCATATCATGATTTTGACTCTATATGTAGGTGCAGGGTGCATATCATGATTTTGACTCTATAATTAGGTGCAGGGTGCATATCATGATTTTGACTCTATATGTAGGTGCAGGATGCATATCATGATTTTGACTCTATATGTAGGTGTAGGGTGCATGTCATGATTTTGACTGTATAATTAGGTGCAGGGTGCATATCATGATTTTGACTCTATATGTAGGTGCAGGGTGCATATCATGATTTTGACTGTATAATTAGGCGCAGGGTGCATATCATGATTTTGACTGTATAATTAGGTGCAGGGTGCATATCATGATTTAGACTCTATAATTAGGTGCAGGGTGCATGTCATGATTTTTACTGTATAATTAGGTGCAGGGTGCATATCATGATTTTGATTCTATAATTAGGTGCAGGGTGCATATCATGATTTTGACTGTATAATTAGGTGCAGGGTGCATATCATGATTTCGACTCTATATATGTAGGTGCAGGGTGCATATCATGATTTTGACTTTATAATTAGGTGCAGGGTGCATATCATGATTTTGACTCTATAATTAGGTGCAGGGTGCATATCATGATTTTGACTCTATATGTAGGTGCAGGGTGCATATCATGATTTTGACTCTATATGTAGGTGCAGGATGCATATCATGATTTTGACTCTATATGTAGGTGTAGGGTGCATGTCATGATTTTGACTGTATAATTAGGTGCAGGGTGCATATCATGATTTTGACTCTATATGTAGGTGCAGGGTGCATATCATGATTTTGACTCTATATGTAGGTGCAGGGTGCATATCATGATTTCGACTGTATAATTAGGTGCAGGATGCATGTCATGATTTTAACTGTATAATTAGGTGCAGGGTGCATATTATGATTTTGACTGTATAATTAGGTGCAGGATGCATATTATGATTTTGACTGTATAATTAGGTGCAGGGTGCATGTCATGATTTTGACTGTATAATTAGGTGCAGGATGCATGTCATGATTTTAACTGTATAATTAGGTGCAGGGTGCATATCATGATTTTGACTGTATAATTAGGTGCAGGGTGCATATTATGATTTTGACTATAATTAGGTGCAGGGTGCATATTATGATTTTGACTCTATAATTAGGTTTCAGTTGCCCTTTAATCCAGTGTAAGCACGGATCACATTAGCATATGCACACTGTATGTGTGTTAAGCTGGTACATTTATTGCATTGTAAAGCTTATAAGTTCATCTCAGGTACAATATGAAATATTTACAAAATATACTTTTTCACAGAATATACTCAATGAAGTATTCCATAAGCTAACTAACTAAACAGCCTTAATGAAAGATGAACAATTAAAATGTCAGTTTGTGTCTTACATATACAGGCTTAATGGAATCATATTGTAATGATGATTTTATCTTATTTTATCTATAAAGTAAATTAGATATTCACCATTGTTTGTATAGCATTTTGGCAAATGTGTGTCTCATGAATACTAATTAGTATATTTGATGTACTAATCAGTGACACAATGTTTTGCGAACATATATATATATATATATATATATATATATATATATATATATATATATATATATAAAATATAGCCTGTGTTTTTATGCAGCTAGATCCTCTTCCCCGCTGCTATTAAATACCACAAGCTGAAATTAGCATATTGAGTGTCACATTAACATAATAATGCAACATAAACAATGGTGAATGTTTCATGAATGATTCACCAGAGAGATGACTAGCCAGTATTTAACCTTCTTAGCATTAATGTCAAGTTAATTTGCTAAAGAAAAATGTTAAAATAGGTTTATCAGTGAACTTATTTATGAATCATTCACATTGGTTTTCAGCAAATTAAAAATGACATTTTTTACTGCAGATCAACTTTTGGAAATTGAATTTGCCACTTAATTAAGTTGGACAGGGTACTTTTAATTCATTACAGTAAATTTGAATTTAATGGCAACATAACAAGATTGGGCACTTTGGAGGAATGGGGGGGGGGGGTGCTTTCAGGTAACATCTCTATTCAGTTTTATTGAGAGACTAGCCACTTACAAGAGTAAACAGAATAACCAATCTAGGTAAGGAAACCATCCTCATTGACTTGCAACTTGCAGCATCTATAAATCAGTCTTCTAAATGTAAGCTTTTCTCTAAGTATTCTTTTATACTCAATTCTAAGTTACGGGAGCCCGTAAGTGAAGCCGTAAGTTAATTTGCTATTCAGTTGGCGTCTTTTTGCGGGCTCCAAATGGTTTACAGGTTACGGCTTTGAAAACTTTGCGGTTGTCAAACCTGTAACTTACAGCCTCCCGAAGCCTTTGATCTTTCACGTCCGCAAGAGTTACAACTGCTAAAATCGCAAATCGCTATTCAAATCCCCAAGCCCGCAAATGTTTTCCCGCCCGTAAACAGCAAATGTAGGAGAAAATCCTACAAGTACTAGAGAGGACTTGCAAGGGGGTTTAACACCTATTCGTAGCACTGTAAATGCAAATCAAAAAAATAATACTGCACTGTAAATAACCGAGAAGGCGATGACAGACATTGGAATTAATTGCAAAACAGTCTCAAGCTCGCAAATCGGCAATTAAAAATATTTTTTTATGTGTCATTTCGGGGTTATATCGATCTCAGGAATCAATGAGTTAATACATATCCGGCCACCCACATGGACTAGAACAGTATTGGCATTCATTTTTAGTATTTAGTATTTTGTGGTTTTGAGAGTCCCATATCGGACACCCAAATGCTAATTGATTAACATGTAACCTCCATGTTTTTCTACCGTAATGATGATGGTCTCATATTCTATTGGCTGTTTCGAAATAGGTAGTTAAGGCCTTACTTAATTGATCATGTTCCCGCCCTGAACTGCTACGTACGATTGCATGGTTTTCCGGTTTTGGCGTTCAGCCCATAATTTTCCGGCTTGTTCAGTTGAATAGCATCTTGATTGTAGCAGAGTTCAAGCCCGCAGCACGCCCGCAGGGCATGTATGCTGCAAGATGCGGGATTCTAATTGAATCAGGCTCATAGTCTATAAAGCTGCTCATTTTGTTAATTTGTCACATCTTTCACAAATATATGAAGTGTTTCCCAATCTGTAGTGGACCTTTTAATGAAGGTTTAATAACAGCAATACTGTATTGAAGGGACTTCCAGGTTATTATTTCAGACTAGCGACTTGCCCGTCAAAAAATGACGGCAATAAGATTGTAAGGGTGGTAAATGTTTTTGTTGTTCCAAGATGCTTCCGCGCTCATTGGGAGCCTTTGGCGCTCATTGCAAGGTTGTTGGTTGTTTGTGTGCTATGAGCATTGTTTTTTTTTTACTAAATGCTAATGAAATAATGAATAAAATAATACATCAATATACTTTACCTATTTTGAAGTAATATATGCAGGAAGCATTATGCTGAAGAGATGGCAATCCGTTTTCATGTTGCTGCAGCATGACTGCTGTGGAGCTGCTGTGTAAGTGTCAGCAATGTGTGCAGTGTAAATAGTGTGAGTGCGCGAGCCAAATCCGTTAGGGTAGCTGTGTACTTCCGCATTGTGCCCCCCTGCTGTGGGTAAGCTTTTTATGTGTTTGTTGTGTGTATTTATTGTGTTTTTAATGTTTTCATGTGCGCGGGTTTCGGGCGGTAAGGTCGTATTTTTGCAAGGTCGTAATGTTTTTCTTTCTAAGTCCTGCATCTCGTATTTGTTTCTCGTAAGTCTGTAAATTTTGCGAGTTCCGCAGTTGCTGGCAAGGAGCGCCTTCTGTGCTCCATGCCAGCAACTGAGGCCCTCGCTTTGCGAGCCCGCAGCATTAGCAACAGCCCGCATGCTCACAATTATATATGTGATGTTAAAAGTAGGGAAGCAATGCAGCAGAAAGAGGAGGTGGAATTCCTAGTTTTATAGAAATAGTAATTAGTTAGTGTAGAATAGTCACTTTATAAATTACTAATCATAGAATTATAGATTATTTTTTTTTCCGTAAAAATTTTATTGACACATTAACAAGACAAGCACAATTGTAAACAAGGAGTGACACGCAGGTCACCCAAGCTTAATGGTTTTCTTCATATATATCAATATTTGCCTTTGTTAAACTATACATGTCACTTCTGTGTGTCAACCACAACCATTTTCTTTTTTCTATTAGAAAGAAAGTCTGTGAATACAACCTAGTACAGATTAGATAACTTTCCAGCAAATATGTGCTCTAAATGTGTCTAGCAGCCGCCAGGTAACTTGCTTTGGTCATTTGTTGTATAAATTAGGATAATCTTATTTAACAAAAATAAAACATAACTTTTTCACAAACTAACTTGTGCCTTTTTCAAAATTTCTTTATACAATTTTTACTTACTACCTTACCGACCTTCCACGTCCGCAGCGTCCTCTCAAGAGGTACCATGGAGAGCTCTGTCCCGGACCTCCCCAGCATTTATCTGCCTCCCCCTCTCGATCTATGCACTACCGTCAATGTATCTGAAATGAGTGTTCCGTCTCACACCAATCCCCCCATATTTCTTTATATTTATCCACCGTGTCTTTTAATGTTGCCGTCATTTGTTCGTATGTCATAATAAAGTTAATTTTGTTAATAACGGAGTGGATATCCAGTGTATTCTTCCGCCAATTACCGGTCAGGCCGCTCTTTGCCGCCAACATGGCATATTGAAGCCATTTATTTTGGTGTATATGTAAATATTCTACTGGTATCCCCAGGAGACATGTTCCCATATTGGGTTGTACTTTTGTTTCTGTATTTGAGACCAGTTCGGCCACTTTTTTCCACATTGATTGGGCAATCGGGCAGTCCCACCAGATATGGCGGAAGAATCCCCTTGTGGTGCAACCTCTAAAACACTCGGAGGAGACTTTAGGGTCCATTTTGTGTAACCTATCTGGTGTGTAATAGGTTCTAAATAGTACTTTGGTAGATGTTTCCAGGTGGCTAAAGTATCTGGACCCTTTTGTCAATTCTAGGTTTATTTTAGACCACTTTCTCATGTTCCATTCTTCGCCTATATCTAGTTCCCATTGCTTAATGTGCTTAGGTTTGCTAGCCATGCCACTTGAGTTGAATATTGTGTATAATTCCCCTACTGAGTGGGGCTTTATTACAAATTAGCGTGAACCATGTTGTACTGGAAGGGCCCCATTTACGAAGTTTAGTAGAGATGTTATGGCGAATTTTATTGTAATTAAAGTATTCTCTGAACGGGAGATTGTGTGTGACTATAAATCTCTCGTTGTTTAACAATGTACCATCTCTAACCCAGCTCTCAAACCTATCTAGCTTTCTTGAGGTCCACCAATCTTTGGAGGACGCACCCATCTCTTCCAGAGTGCTTGGGGAAGGGAGTGTTGTGGTTGAAGAGGAGATGTTGGGACTTAACTGTCTATTAATGTTTGCTCTTTCCCATTCTTTCAATGTTAGTGTTATCATCGGATTGTTTCGGGCCAGGTTGGGGGGTAACGGGGAAGACGGGTCCCATATGAGAGTATCCCATCTGAATGGTGTAATTTGGTAGTTTTCTACAAAAACCCAAAGTGGCTGGTGCTCTGCCAAATGTGCCTGGGGTAAAAAAGAAATTTGGGCTGCCCTGAAGTATTTAAGGAGGTTGGGACATCCCAACCCTCCAGAAGTTCGATTCCTCATCATGATTGATTTCTGTATTCTTGGGCGTTTGTAATTCCATATAAATCTGAAGACTGCATTTTGGAAGTTATTCAAGTCTCTTTTGTTTATGTGAATAGGCAGAGTCCTGAAGAAATACAGAATCCTGGGGAGAATATTCATTTTTATTGCATTTATTCTCCCTGACCATGAGAGATTATATTTATTCCATTTCGACAAGTCCTGGTTCAGGGTTTTGTACAATGGGATATAATTTGACTGATATAGGTCAGTGATCTCCGGAGTGATTTTAATACCTAGATTGTTTATGTGTTTTTCTGGCCAAGCAAAGGGGTGAAGGGGTTTTGAGAGTGTTGCTTAAGGTCTGGGGGGACTGTGCCAAGATGGCTTCCATCTTGTCTATGTTAATTTTGAGTCCCGAGATGACCCCAAAGGTCTCCATCAGGGACATCAGGGCTGGCACTGACTGAAGTGGGTTCGTAAGTGTACACAGGATGTCATCGGCAAAGAGGCAACATTTAAATTGGTGTAAGCCTATATTTACTCCTGTTATTGATACGCTATTCCTGATAACCTGAGCCAATGGCTCAATGGCCAGCGCGAACAGGAGGGAGGATAGGGGGCAGCCCTGTCTTGTGCCTCTTCTAATATTAATAAGTTTTTGGTCTTCCCCCGGGATGCTAATGTTAGCAGTTGGGTTGTTGTAGAAAGACTGATAGGAACAGATTAGTGAGTAATCATGTATTTTGATGTGTGTATATATTATATCTGGGTACCAAGATATAATGAGAGAAAATAATGCACAGAAGTCAGAGTGCCATCAGAATAATCTCTGAGTTTATTTGGGCGGCAGAATCTTATATAGCATAACACACGTCACAACTAATAGCATAGTTGAAAATAGGGTTAAATACATATTTGCAAGCAAGTGTCTTTTTCTGTCTAACTCAGCAAAACAATCCTTATCTAATCCCGGCTTCCTATAGATATTTTGTCTCATTAGTTGCTGAAACAAAAGAAAGGATACAGGAAACAGATGTTTTAAGGAAAATTACCTTAAACATGTCTACAGATGACGCACTTAAACATTCTAGTAAGATACAAGAAAAAAACAAGCTGATATACTTTTTATAATCGTGATATTCTTAGCTAATTATTTCATAATGAAGAAATTAAAATACCTAACAAAGACTTAATAACGTTCACAAATTTACCCACTAACCCAAACTTCGTCAGAGTGGCATGCAGGTATGGCCATTCTATTGAGTCAAATGCTTTCTCCAGATCTAATCCTATAGTGCATAATGGGGTATCTATTTTAGCTAAATGGAATATGTTGAGAAGTCTTCTTATGTTATCCCCCGCCTGTCTGTAGGGAATAAAGCCTACTTGATCCTTATGGATCAGCCTAGGTAGAAAGTTTGCTAATCTGGTGGCCAATATTTTCCCAAGGATATTTACATCCCCATTCAAAAGGGAGATAGGTCTAAAGTTTTTAACCAGTAAGGGATCTCTACCTGGTTTGGGGAGGAAGATTAAGCTCGCCTGGCTAAGTTCGGGGGGCATGACCTTCCCCTCCATAATATCTTTGAATAGCTTTTTCAACTTTGGAACAAGTTGTTTATCGAATGCAGCATAATAATTATTTATAAAGCCGTCCGGGCCCAGAGCTTTACCTTTTTTCAGGGTCTTAATTATTTTACTTATCTCATCTAGCAGGATTTCAGCATTCAACATACTTAAATCCTCCTCAGTGGCTGAGGGGAGGTCATAAGCATTTAGAAATTTGTGTATTTTATAGTTATTGGCCACCAATTTAGACGAGTAAATATCTTGGTAATAATTTCTAAAAGTTTCTTTGATCTCATCTTGTTTCATAGTGATTACCCCTCTCATGTCTCTAACTTGGTGAATACGTGCGGAGTTATTCCTAAGATTTAATTTCCTGGCTAACATGGGAGAGGGCTTATTAACTTGGCAATAGAATTTATGGTTCGTTTTCCTAATAGCCTTTTCGGTTCTTTCTGCCAATATGGCGTCTAGTTCTGATCTGGTTCGATTTATTTCGTTATGAGATTCCCTGGTGAACCTATTCTGGTTTGACTTTTCTAAGTCTTGTAATTTCTTAAAAAGTTCATTTTCCTTGCTGAGTAATTTTTTCCTATGGGCGGCTGTTATTTTTATAATTATCCCCCTAATGTAGGCCTTGTGGGCAACCCATGACCATCCTATTTCCGTCCCTGGAATATCGTTCAGAGCAAAGAAGGTGTTAATTTCATCTTCTATTTGGGCCTGTACCTCTGAGCTCGTAATCAGCTTGTCGTTTAGACGCCAAGCGTGGATTTAGGAATTATTTTGGTTTAACCTTAATTTACATGAAATCAACGAGTGGTCTGACCACGGGCAAGGTAAAATTTGGGCATCTGTTGCGTTATTGAACAGTGATGAGTGAATCAACAAAGCATCTATCCTGGAGTATGTATTGTGGGTGGGGGAAAAGAATGTATACTGTTTTTCTGAAGGATGGATGCCCCTCAAGGCGTCTATTAATTCTAATTCCTTAAGTAGGGAGTGAATGGTGTTGAGTTTTCTAGCATCTTTGGTGTACGAGGGTGTCCCTGACCTGTCTAGGAATGGTTGAAGCGCCAAATTCAGGTCCCCGCCCATGATTATTTTCCCTCTGTCTTCTTGCTTTAGGAGGTTTAATAATTTAATTGGCGTGTTGTGCGGATTAACAGTGGGGGCATATAGGTTCACCAAGGAGACCTTAAGATCCAGAACCGTACCTGTGATTATAAGGAAGTTACCCTCCTTGTCTTTTAACTGCTTTTCTAATTTGAAGGGGAAGTTCTTGTAAAGGAGAATGGCCATACCTGCTCTCTTGGTGTGCTGTGAGCATGTGTAAAAATTGGGGTAATCCTTGTGGAGAAACTTCGGCACTTTATCTATTGCAAAATGAGTTTCCTGTAAAAAAATTATAGAAGGCCTGATCCTTTTATAAAAGAGGAAGGCTTTACGCCTCTTAAACAGGGAGTTGAAGCCTTTTACATTATGTGTTATTATATTGTGTGAGTGATCCGTCATGGTGGTCTGTTATGTGAGAATGTTAGAGTCACTTGAGAGTTACCCAATAAGGAGCACTCTTCCTCAGGTCCCACTTCCCATGCCGGACGGCCCGAGAAACGCTCTCCATGCTTCGCTCCTGACGTGAACGGTTTCAGGTATTCCTTAATCCGCAAGGCACTAGCGGAATAATATGCAGATAACAAAAAAACAATATCATTACATATCAGTACCCAATTAATAAACCTTCGATGACAGTAAATCCTCCCCAGACTACTACTCATAGACATTACGTTAGGATTAAAGGAAGGCAACATACCCACCCTATTTAATCCTAAAGGGAGAAAACTATCAGTTATAATTAACCAACATAACACTAACAATATCTTGGGCTCTAAGCCCCTTCTTGACATAAAGCTTAGCTACATGAGGTAGCCATTCTAAGTACTCTATTTGTTGTACGTAATAGTTAGCAAAAAAGTGAACAATAAACAATTCAATTCAACCCAATACCCATTGCTGGCTAAAGAGATTACGTATAAATAACACCCAGCACGAGCTAACTGCCCCTCGGGCTGAGCCCGGCCTCCAACCCCAAGATGACCCGATTAAACTAATGCAAAAACAAAGATACTATACTATACTATCCTAACATGCAGCCTTCCAGTTTGCTGGCTAGGACCGCCCCAGAATTATAGATTTTGACAGCAGATGGCAACTAACCAAGTCTGGTCATGGGGCAATCATCCTTTATTATATATTGCTTATGGTTCCCAGGAATGCACACTATTCTAGGACTGATGTGTTGGAGACTTCTTGGAGATGTCAAGTCAAGGTTCATTCTTTACACAGACGCCCATAGATTAGATCCCATCCTGCCAATATATCTCCAAGTGGTACGAGGTATCACTGAATAGCTGCAAATTAATTTATCCCTGCATGGAAATGTAATTCTCACTGTGACAAAATACCATCATTCCCATTTGCTTAGTGTAAGTATAGGAGAGAAGGGTGGTTCTATACATATGCTGCCCAATATGTTTTAAAAGAAAAAAATAATGTTGATGTTTCTACTGGACCCTGGATCCATGATAAGTTGGTGGAATTGTGTGAGAGGGGTATTTACATTTCTGGAGTACTGTTGTTGCATCTATTGATGTAACCTGCCTGCTAATGGGCCGGTGATGGGGAAGGGATGTTGCAATAATGTCATTCTTATCCAGTTATCTAACAAAGCCTCATGACTTATCGTTGTTCCCTCCTTCCCCTCTCCTCCCTCCAGTATTAGTTATGAAAACACCGCCAGTCATCCAGGTCTCAAGATATTATGTAACAAACTCAACATGGAATAAAATACTCATAAATAGTCTTCAAAAATTCAAATTTTCCCAAAAGATGTTTTCATGCCTATGGCTAACACATCATCTAAAGTTATTAAGTTGTTACACACATGACAAACAAGTGCCTTTTTTTATTGGACTACAGTGGTCCTTTAATGTGTCTGTGAGGGATAGTTGTGGGAGGATAATACATCTAGTTAGGATGAACACTAGAAATCCCATGTCACTAATGGCTGTGCACCACAAGTTGTCTCATATTCCCAGAAGGACTAAACTAAATTAGAAATCATTCAAAACTCAGGCATTAAATTAGTTAATGGTATGACAAAATACTTCATTACATTAATATATGTAGATCAGATAAAGTAGACGGGTCATTGGATATTTTCATGTCACTGTTGAATGATGAGTTGGGTCTATGGTGGCATCTGAATCTTGCAGGGGGATATAAGACTTCAAACACATTCATGGATTTATTAATGTTTGGAATTCAAGTGTTTTAGGGTGAAAGAGAAATATTAGGATGGAAAGTCTATGATGTAAAATTATGTATGTGATCGAAATATAGTACATGTGTGGAACAGTCTTTTAGTGAAAAGAGTCAGCAACTGTCACAATCCCTTTTTGGAGCCAGGGTGGGACTCCCCTGACCCCCACAACCAATGGTACTTCAGGGCGCAGAAGTGTATGTGAAGATCAGAGGACTTTTCTCCGGTTGTTCTAATAATCATCTAAGTGGTCCTAAAAGACTAAAATCAGAGGCTCTGATTCCCCTGGATGAATTGTTTAAAAAAATGACCCAAGGTGGCCTTCCTTGTCTTCAGAACCCAATAAAGGCTATCACCCTAATGGTTAGCCCATTGGAGCCCAAATCCTTGTTTTCCCCTCTGATGTAATTATAGTTATGTGTATAATGTGTGTTTGAGGTGTGTTTAATACATAGGCTCCAAGCCACCAGACGGGGGGGGGGCTGTGGCACTGATTTAGACATAGTTAACTAGGTTGTCAGACAACAATTGACACTAAAATTAAACTAGAGTATTGCCCATTGAAAAATGACTGCAATGAAATTGTAAGTGGGCTAATGCTCTTTGGTGTATGGTAATCAAATAAATAATACATTAATAAAGTAATATACTTTTCCTATTTTGAAGTAATATATGCAGGAAGGATTGTGTTGAAGAGCTGACAATCTGTTTTCATGTTGCCACAGCATACAATGTGTGTTTTCAGTGTTGTGGAGCTGCTGTGTAAGTGTCAGCAATGTGTGCAGTGTAAACAGTGTGTGTGCGCGAGTAAAATCCGTTAGTTTAGCTGTGTACTTCTGCATTGTGTCAGTGTTGTAAAATGGCGCCTAATGTATGTGGTACGCAGCTGTGGCTGATTTTGGGTCCTTGTTGTTGGATCTCGTATGGCTTTTCGGAAAAATCTGTATGTGTTACGTGGTGTTTTGCGTGTTTAGGGTCCTGTAGCCTCGTTTTCGTTTTTTTGGACCGCCATTTTTTCTCTTGCTTAGGGGATTTTCGGGTGTGTAAACTCTTTAATTTGGACTTAAATTGACTTGTAACTTCACTTTTAGAGGTGCTGGGTGTCCCCCCTTGCTGTGGGTAAGCTTTTTATGTGTTTGTTTTGTGCATTTTGTGTGTTTTTAGTGTTTTTATGTGCGCAGGTTTCGGCCGCTATTGTCGTATTTTTGCGAGGTCGTAATTTTTTTTTGTTAGTGCCTCGGCTCGGATTTGCGAATGCTACATTCATAAATGTTGACGTCGCGGTGGGAGCCTCCACCTATGCAAATGCGGCCCCTTGCATTTGCTAGGCCTAAGGTCCACAGTTGCTGGCAAGAAGCGCCTTCGGCACTCCTTGCCAGCAACTGCGTCCCTCGCTTTGCGAGGGCCGCAGCGTTAGCAACAACTTTTGTCAACCCGCACTGTTGACAACTATATATGTGATAGACAAAGGTCAGGGCATGTCAATTACTTTGAACGTGATTTCCTTTGATCCATTGTCTTGTGGTTAACTCAGCCCCAGACCCAATGTACTCTATGGAAGCCCTGGTTGGCTTCGCACCCCTTCCCGCTTTTCCTGGGCTATAATCAGTTTGTATCGTGAACCTCTTTTGCTACCCGTGAAGAAATAATTGAAGAACTGGAACGGATCTATGGGTAGGATTGGTCTCCTTGGCCTTTTCAAGCCCACTGAAGAGCCCATCATGACGGTTATGCTGATCCGGTGTTCCTGTGTTCCTGATGCTTCTGCAGATGATCCTGATATTATTACGGGTACCGAGAAGCCCTTCCTCCTCACGATTCCCGGAGAGCCCCCATAAAGGCAGGAGTTTTGGCGGTTAAAGCAGACCGCCTCCACTGGGTTGTGACAGCAACAAGAACACATTTGGCAAAATGTACAAAAGAGTGACGTTTTGGAGAACATTTCCATTCCTGCGTTATTTTTGGCGCAAGATCTGAAATGTACAAGAGTTCTCCAATGTTTAACTCTTTAATACAAATGCCTTATTAATATAATTCATTGATGTCTCAAATATGTCGTCTACCTGGCAGGTAGGACATGATGTTTTTGACTCCAAGTCTGATACTATGAAGTCATTGCAGTCACTTTTCAGCTTTCACAGCAAAATAGCTCTGAGTATAATTCAATTATAATTTTCAGCTAAAATTTTAAAACAATTAAAAATGTAATAGGTTTGCAAATCCCTGTTTGCAGAGCAAATTTCCATTTGGATGACTAGTTTCTTATTAATTGGAACTTATAAGAAACAATCGCCATTAGAGCAAATTATTGCCAGACAGCTCTGTTTCATACAGATATAACATTTTTAATACGTTTACAAATTAAATCTCTTTTTTACTAAAATAATATATTTTGACCAAGAACGTTATTTGGTAATGGAAGAAAAATAATACTCCTCCATGCTAGAAAGTTTTGTTAGCTAATTCATCACATTGGACTCTTGGTCATGTTACTATTTAAAATAACACAGCAAGGGTTCCACAACATTGTACTATTTAAATCTATAGATCATGGGTGGGTTTCTGGCTATGCCCACACGGCCCAGGCCTAGGGCAGCACAGTGAAATATGTTTGTGCATTCACAGAAATATCTTTATACAAAGATATTTTTTTTTAAGTGTACTTGGCACTATCTGACATACCATATATTTGTCCCTAAACACATAAACATGTATGATTTTAAAATTACAAAGGAGAAAGATTGGAACTGTAAGTGGGGCATGGGAGGTGCACAAATCTGAATGTCCCAGGGCAAACACTACATATGCCCAAGTTTATAGGTAATAACAAGGGCATTTTCCATTGAATGTTATTTCAAAAAGCATTTTCAAATAGTAAACATGCATTGAAGTTTGTAATTTATACCTGTCAGTCATTTCTTACTTCATTGCCTGTAATTGCTGATTACCTCTTGGGGGTTATAACCAATCTTCTTAAGTGTAAAGCCATCTGAAAAAAGAAAATACAAGGGATTGCTAGACAACCAGAAATGTATTTATGTAATTACTCTAGTTAGTGTCTGGGATTTTGTAACATACCCAGCCTTTTCTTATTTTATATTTTTTGAAAGTCTGTGGGCCTTGCTTAGCTCTTTGAGCAGTGATTCCCAAACCTTTCCTTGGGGACATCAATTCATGTCAGGATTCAATACTGGTGGTTCAATTAAAGTCTCTATATCCTGTTAATATTAATTGCATCAACTGTGTTCACACTTAAATATTGACCTGTCTTGGGGCCTCATTTCATTGTGATTTGGCCAATTGAATAGGGCTCTATATAAGCACATAGCATTTTTTTTATTAGTATTTCGTTTCTGAAGACCTCGCTTTTGGATAGAAGATCACTAACTAAAAACCTCTGTAAAAATATGCTCTGTGCTTATATAGAGCCCTATTCAAATGGCCAAATCGCATTTGAATGAGGCCCTTGGAGTTTTCAGGAGAGATTGGAGAATCACTAGTTTAGAGTAAGGTATATATTTCCTTTATGATATTACTGTAATTCCAGTAAAATAAGGACTTCTGGTTACATTTATCCCAAGTTACAAAAACATTACATCATCAGCCTTATTAAATTGTAATTTGGCCAATTGAATAGAGCTCTATATAAGCACAGAGCATATTTTTTTACAGAAGGTTTTAGTTAGTGAAGACCTTGCTTTTGGATAGAAGATCACTAACTAAAAATGTATTTAAAATATGCTCTGTGCTTATATAGAGCCCTATTTAATTGGCCAAATCGCAATTTAAGAAGGCTGTTTATATTTAACAGACCACAAGTAATTTATTGTTTAGGTCATCAAAACAAAGTATGTGCACTCTCAACCAATTCATTGTATAGATGTAAATAATTTAGTGAGTTGAACTCGTGTCCTAGCTCCCATTATTGTGGGTGAAATAGCTTGCAGTTAGTAAACAATACTGATAGACCTTCATGCAGTGGTGGGGTACTTGTTCCTATTAGGGCTGCCGACAGTCCAGGAAGTAGAGTTTGAGAGTTTGAATAATTACTTAGGACAATGCATACACACGTATATACCATAGAACCTACTTCCAAACCAAGTTCCAGTGATGTTTAGCAAACCCCAGACACTTACGTTTGTGGCTTGACGACAGCAGAGGCTTTCTTCTGGCAAGCCTTCCAAGTAGTTTGCTGGCATGAAGGTGGCATCTAATTGTAACTGTGGATACTTGGTGACCCCAGGATCCAACCATCTCCAGCAGTTGTCCAACTGAGATCATTGGAAGAAGGTTTGCCTCTTGTACCACACCCTCACTGTGCATGGAGACAAAATACAATTGTGTCCTCTTCCAGGAAGATTCATCACAATGTCAGTTGATTGAGTGTCACAAGAATTGATAAGACACAACAAACAATGGCTTAATTCCCATGGAGCACTACCTTTACTTTAGTTATATTCCTCTCTAATAGTGCATGTTCCATAAGACCAGCTTTCTTTTCATCAGAGGGTTGCTTATCAGCTTCCACGCTGCAGTCTCTCTATCTTTTCAGCTGTATGCCAAAAATACTTTTCACTCTGGTAGTCTTCCTAGCTCCAATGGTTCTTAGCTGCAGTTCATTAGTCTGTAAACTTCAACTGTTCTAAACAGGTAGCAATCTGGAAGTTCAACTGTTCTACTCTCTAGGCCCAGCTGCAATACTCTTTCTGGGCCTAGCTACAACTGCCTTTTCAACAGACTATCTCAGCCTTTTTAAAGCTGCAGACTCATTGTGATGTAAGAGAGCCTTTTAACACCTGCATCACTGAATTGGGCAAATGCCTCCATACAGACTTAGACTCTCCTACATATCTGTAATCTGTACAGCTTTGTCACACAACCTTTTAGTGGAGATGAGTATTTTCAGGTGTGAAGCTATTTGTTAAAATAAGCCTAAATTGTGAAGGTCAACAACCGTTTGTCTAATTTCATCTGTGAATCATCCCCATGTTGATGGATGACTAAAAGTATTTGGCCTGTGTGTCACCTCATATTTATATACCATATTTATACACCAGTTGTCAAGAGGAGGGAACAGCTGGGCCTGCTAATGGAAGGATCCCACCATTAAGGTCCTCTCCTCTGTGGATGTCTGTGTGTTGGTTCTAGGTATTCTGGAAAGAGGCTGCTTCAGGATGTGGGCAAGATGACAGTTAGTAGGTGACTCTGACCCAAGCACCGTATATGAAATGGTTTCCATCATGTTTCCTCACTATGTCTCAAATACACAGCAATAAGTCGAGAACAATTATTAGGTATCCATAATGTCCAGATAATGTTCTGCTACAATTCCTCAGAGCTTATGAGCCAAACATCACTTAGTCTCATGCAGAAAGCTAATGTTCACATTTCAGCTGGGAAAATTTCCGTTGCACCACAGCACTTCACTTCAAGATTCTTCCCCATCACAACTTTAGTCACACCAGTGAAACAGGAAGTCACAGATGACCATTTAACAGTTCCTAAAGACTCAGGTGTGATTTAACTATAAATGTTGTTCATTACATTTTTATTTTTTTATATTTTATAGTTTTTATTTTTCTTTGAATACATTTACCTCTCTGACAGGTTAGATTTATCTAATTTTCAGTGTAAAATTCTGATAAACAACAGACATTTTTTGTTCATCTTTACCAAGTATGCCAATAATTCTGGAGGGCACTGTATATTTCCATTCACCATGTTACAAATGCAGTGTTCCCCTCAGCATCATTACATAGCTTTTAGCATCTCCCGTGGAGTGCAAACCTTGCTCTGTGGATCTGTGCCAGATTATGGAGGAAAGTATTTCAAAGAAGGGATATGAAAGATCAAAGATAACAAGGCCTGTGATTCAGAGAAGACACACATTCATTTAATCAGAATCGTCTAAGGTAATTATCACTATTCATATGAAGGATATTCTGCTGCTGTTTAGCATTTAGCGGCTATATATGACACAGATCTAGCAGAGATTTCCCTTGGCTGCTTACCACTCCATGAGTCTTGCATGATAATCCACAGAAATAGGAAATCAACAATATCACTCTGTGTTTGAATGAAAAACAATACAAAAAAAAAAAAAAAAATTTAGCTGCAGTATTTATTAACAAAATGTACATATTTCTGTATCTTTTCTTGTGTTTTGTTGATTTAAAAGATACAACTGTTTTTCATTTTTAAGGATAATTTATTGCAGTAATAGCATTTTATTTTTTTTGCTTATATTATTAGTGATTAATATCAGAATGTAACAACTCTTTGATAAGGCAGCTTTTTATCTTGATTTAAAGTCCATCCATGGTAGAGGTTCAGCCTAGGCCCAATCCTAGGGCAGCAGCTTGTTAGGGGTCAGCAGGCTACCTGAAGTTGCTGAAGCAGTGCCATGGAGTGTGCACACAGTGGTGAAGCTACCGCCGGTGCAGGAGGGGCCCCAGCCTCATCAGCCCCCTCTTACTACTTATATTTATCAGGGAGTTGATTTTTCTGCATCGCACACAAGTGACCCTGCCTCTGCAGAAAAACGCAGGCAGGGGAGACCTGGAGGAAGAGAAAGCAACTTCCTCATCAATCTAAGTAGTAAGAGGTCACTGATGAGGCTGGGGGGCATAAAGCATAGGCTGGAGCGCTGTGGAGCATAGGGTGGGACGGTATGGAGCATAGGCTGGGAGGGTATGGAGCATAGGCTGGGTGGGCATGGAGCATAGGCTGTGGGGGAAGGCATGAAGCATAGGCTGTGGGGGAAGGCATGAAGCATAGGCTGGAGCCCCGTGGAGCATAGGGTGGGACGGTATGGAGCATAGGCTGGGTGGGTATGGAGCATAGGCTATGGCGGGAGGCATGAAGCATAGGCTGGAGCGCCGTGGAGCATAGGGTGGGACGGTATGGAGCATAGGCTGGGAGGGTATGGAGCATAGGCTGGGTGGGCATGGAGCATAGGCTGTGGGGGAAGGCATGAAGCATAGGCTGGAGCCCCGTGGAGCATAGGGTGGGACGGTATGGAGCATAGGCTGGGTGGGTATGGAGCATAGGCTATGGCGGGAGGCATGAAGCATAGGCTGGAGCGCCGTGGAGCATAGGGTGGGACGGTATGGAGCATAGGCTGGGAGGGTATGGAGCATAGGCTGGGTGGGCATGGAGCATAGGCTGTGGGGGAAGGCATGAAGCATAGGCTGGAGCCCCGTGGAGCATAGGGTGGGAGGGTATGGAGCATAGGCTGGGTGGGTATGGAGCATAGGCTATGGCGGGAGGCATGAAGCATAGGCTGGAGCGCCGTGGAGCATAGGGTGGGACGGTATGGAGCATAGGCTGGGATGGTATGGAGCATAGGTTGGGAGGGTATGGAGCATAGGCTGGGAGGGTATGGAGCATAGGCTGGGAGGGTATGGAGGATAGGTTGTGCACCCTACAAGAAAAAAAAAAAAAAAAAAAAAATATATATATATATATATATATATATATATATACATATATATAACATAGGTTATAAAAATATATACACACACACACACATATATATATATATATATATACAGTATATATATATATATATATATATATATATATATATATATATATATATATTTAATCTCCTGACTTTGGCTACAGGATTCCTGAACAAGCACACCAGGAGTCAGGCCAGTCCTCCAGTTCAAGCTGCTGGAGCTGGCACCGCAGCTGAGAGTCCTTCAGAAAGCTGTTTAGCATCATCAAATTGCTGAAAGACTCTATATAGTCACTTCCTGGGGGGTGGGCCACAACCAGCAGATCTGCCTGTGATGTGGTGACGGGCTGGCTTCTTGGCAGCTAGCTTGCAACCTGGTGATGATTGTGCTCTCTGTTCTCGACAACTCCATTTTGTGATCCAGGCAGAGTCCCTCTCCCAATAGAAAATCTGGTGGTGGTACCTCTTCGCCACCTCTAGGTCCTTAGCAGGGAAGCCTCAAACCAGAGTCTTGTCTTCCCTGGTGGCATACCCAGTTCACTTGTTGATTCCAGGTCTTCATTCAGGAAATGCAGCTCTGCAACAATGACATTCTGAATCCGGGGTGCTGGTACAGACACCCCCTGGCTGTGAATCATCTCTCTTAATTTGGTAATCTCATCATTCTCTGCCATCTTTACCATTGCTTTACCAGTCTCTGTAGCTGGCTTTTTCCTTTGATAGAACAGGTCCAGCTGCTGCCATCAGTGTCCAGCTGGATTGGCCAATGAATGGATCTCATGGGTTAGGTCCTCTCCTCTGCCGGTTTCAATGCAACAGTGCAAGGGATTCCCCTGGAAGCTTACTTGCTTAAGGATCTGTGGAGAGCATTGATACAGTTCAGGATGCTGAATGTCTTGGGGCAAAGTGCTTAAAAAGCTCTATCCCACCCTCCAACATATCTGACTCACGTGTATACTTTCAAAAAGGATGATGCATTTTATTGAAACACACAGGGACTTATATACACCTGATCTTGCTCTTGCACACTGCATTCATTCAGCAACAAGCCCAGACCACCCTTTACTTCCGCCTATTATGTTTGTTCAGCATTATGTAATCCTCTATATTTCAACAATAATATACAATTTTGTTACTGTGTAAAGAGCTTTAGATAAATATGCTACTTTCATGTAAAGTAAATAAATAAAATAAAGCATAGTATATATAAATAATAAACAAAAAAATGTTATATTATTATGATATATCTAGACTGACCTGGAAACATTTAAAATACCCAAGATAGACATATATTCTTGAAAAAAAATAAGCAATGTAATGTAGTGATACACTATTCTGTACAATGTACAAAGTACATTTTAGAAATAAACACACTTAATATGTGTACAATACTCCATACAGACATATATTCGGTTGGGCTGACACTCCAGGCTTCGTTTTCCTGGTTTTTCTGTGACAGCAGCATGAGGAACCAGAGAACTTGGGACATGATGGGGGCTGTGGTGATCTGCTTTCTTCAATTGGTCTTGATAAGGCTGTTATGGCCAAACCTACCCAGCAGATCTTTGAGGTTCTCCACCAGGGCAGCAGATGTCTCTAACATCACCTTGCATTAATACAGCATTTAAACATATGAACACAGGATCAGAAGATAAAAAGAATCAGGAACTGCTTTTATTGCTGTTGAAATTCATAACATATTCATCTTGTCAGAGACGGTAATATCTGCGACCCTCCTTCTATCAAACCTGGGGCATAACTAACTCTGTATATGACAGATACAGATTACATAACAAAAACCTTACCAAGCCCCTTACATCAGAATCAGATATACAAAAGCAATGGCAACTCCCTGTACAACATAAGTGCATGTGATGGTTAATAAATTAAATGGCCACTATTCTCCTATATTCAAATATTCACTTTTACATTTACTACATTCACTTAATAAGTAAAAAAAAGGTTCTACAGTCTTTAATTTATTACGTTGTATATGCATATCTTTGTAGTGCAATTTAATATTTTGGTTTCTGATAATCTACTTCCTCTTGGAGAGGTGACCTTGAGTTCAGAAGTAGCTTCTATTTGCACGTTAGAAAAGTGGTTCCAGTTATTTAATTAGATCTAATGGAAAGTTATTTACCCTCCTGAGAAAATAGC
Source organism: Discoglossus pictus (assembly GCA_027410445.1). Classification (NCBI taxonomy): domain Eukaryota; kingdom Metazoa; phylum Chordata; class Amphibia; order Anura; family Alytidae; genus Discoglossus; species Discoglossus pictus. Next base: position 16,982,559 of record CM050173.1, on the reverse strand, counting down.
AGAAAGAAGAAGCTCAGTAAAGGAAATGGACGCTACATTAATTGTTGAACATAAAACTAAAAATTGTAAGTGCTGTTTTTATTTATTTATTGCTTTCTAAAAACTTTTGCCCATAATCAGGACTGGTTATTCAAAAGACCAACTAGGAATAGTGTGAAGGCAGCGGTCCTTAAAATTATTGATTTGTTTATTCGTTTATTTATTTTTACTTTTTAAAAATAATTTTGCCCATTATCAAGTCTAGTTCTTCTTCAGAGCATACTGTAAACAGTGGAATTCAGTTGGTCCTGTTTGAAACAGTCCTGACTATAACATATTCATATTGACTGTAATAAATAACCAGAAGCAACAAATCATTTTTTCACAAACACACAAACGTAAACAAAAATATTCTTGCGGGCGCATTCAGTACTTTTTGTTCTCCCTGTATTAGATTATTCATGAGTCACTAGACATGCTGTGAGTAGGTGTCGACACTAGCACAGAATAATTCATTTACTGGAGAAAAACAAAAATCCAGTATGCTGGTGAAGTCATCCCACCAACATCAGCAGACACAATCTAGTTTAAAACAAAAATCTGTAAAACATATGTTAACTTTTTTATTACTTTATTGAAAAGGTAGGGCCATATGCGCTTTGTTGCCTTTAGACTGTCATTTAATTAAGTTGTAAAAATAGCTTATTTATGTTCCACACAAACAATGCGCTAGATTCAGTATGAAAATCTCTGTGCTGGCCATTGTAGTAGATAATTACTGTATCTATTCGAATCCAATGCGCACCTTTTTTGTTAAAAGTCAGGTCCCGAATTTGGAGTACGCATTAGAATCTATGCCTTTTTTTCCGGTTAAAACATATAATTGAGTGCGCCATCGATAATATTGCATTACCGGTAATAGCAAAAAGGAAAGCACAGACCAGGACACACCGGTTTACATCGCAACAGCATCATCTCTCGCTTCCCGGCTCTCTAGAGTGGGTGACTGAGGCTCTCAGATGGGCAGACGGCAGTCGGGGCCTCATCATCACCCCAGAGGAAGTGGCTCCTCAGAGACTGGCATTAAGAATGCCGTGCACTTTCTGCAGAAACTGAGCCAACCACACACTGTCACACAGAGCCTGGCTCCCAGAGAGCCCCAGCACACTGGCACACAGAGCCTGGCACCCAGAGAGCCCCAGCACACTGGCACACAGAGCCTGGCTCCCAGAGAGCCCCAGCACACTGGCACACAGAGCCTGGCACCCAGAGAGCCCCAGCACACTGGCACACAGAGCCTGGCGCCCAGAGAGCCCCACGCACAAAGAGCCTGGCACCCAGAGAGCCCCAGAACACAGAGCCCGGCACCCAGAGAGGCCCCGCACACTGTCACACAGAGCCTGGAATCCAGAGAGCCCCCGCACACTGTCACACAGAGCCTGGCTCCCAGAGAGCCCCAGCACACTGGCACACAGAGCCTGGTACCCAGAGAGCCCCAGCACACTGGCACACAGAGCCTGGCTCCCAGAGAGCCCCAGCACACTGGCACACAGAGCCTGGCACCCAGAGAGCCCCACGCACAAAGAGCCTGGCACCCAGAGAGCCCCAGAACACAGAGCCCGGCACCCAGAGAGGCCCCGCACACTGTCACACAGAGCCTGGAATCCAGAGAGCCCCCGCACACTGTCACATAGAGCCTGGAATCCAGAGAGCCCCCGCACACTGTCACATAGAGCCTGGAATCCAGAGAGCCCCCGCACACTGTCACACAGAGCCTGGAATCCAGAGAGCCCCCGCACACTGTCACACAGAGCCTGGAATCCAGAGAGCCCCCGCACACTGTCACATAGAGCCTGGAATCCAGAGAGCCCCCGCACACTGTCACATAGAGCCTGGAATCCAGAGAGCCCCCGCACACTGTCACACAGAGCCTGGAATCCAGAGAGCCCCCGCACACTGTCACACAGAGCCTGGCCCCCAGAGAGCCCCACGCACACAGAGCCTGGCACCCAGAGAGCCCCAGAACACAGAGCCCGGCACCCTGAGAGCCCCAGAACACTGGCACACAGAGCCTGGCACCCAGAGAGCCCCAGCACACTGGCACACAGAGCCTGGCCCCCAGAGAGCCCCAGCACACTGGCACACAGAGCCTGGCCCCCAGAGAGCCCCACGCAGACTGGCACACAGAGCCTGGCCCCCAGAGAGCCCCACGCACACAGAGCCTGGCACCCAGAGAGCCCCAGCACATTGGCACACATAGCCTGGCACCCAGAGAGCCTCAGAACACTGGCACACAGAGCCTGGCACCCAGAGAGCCCAAGCACACAGAGCCCGGCACCCAAAGAGCCCCAGCACACTGGCACACAGAGCCTGGCACCCAGAGAGCCCCAGCACACTGGCACGCAAAGCCCAGCCCACAGAGAGCCCCACGCACACTGGCACACAGAGCCTGGCACCCAGAGAGCCCCAGCACACTGGCACACAGAGCCTGGCACCCAGAGAGCCCCAGCACACTGGCACACAGAGCCTGGCACCCAGAGAGCTCCAGCACCCTGGCACCCAGAGAGCCCCAGCACACTGGCGCACAGAGCCTGGCACCCAGAGAGCCTCAGCACAGTGGCACACAGAGCCTGGCACCCAGAGAGCCCCAGCACACTGGCACACAGAGCCTGGCACCCAGAGAGCCCCACCACACTGGCACACAGAGCCTGGCACCCAGAGAGCCCCAGCACACTGGCACACAGAGCCTGGCCCCAAGAGAGCCCCACGCACACTGGCACACAGAGCCTGGCACCCAGAGAGCCCCAGCACACAGAGCCCGGCACCCAGAGAGCCCCAGCACACTGGCACACAGAGCCTGGCACCAAGAGAGCCCCAGCACACTGGCACACAGAGCCTGGCACCCAGAGAGCCCCAGCACACTGGCATGCAAAGCCCAGCCCACAGAGTGTCCCACGCTCACTGGCACACAGAGCCTGGCACCCAGAGAGCCCCAGCACACTGGCACACATAGCCTGGCACCCAGAGAGCCTCAGCACACTGGCACACAGAGCCTGGCGCACACAGAGCCCGGCACCCAAAGAGCCCCAGCACACTGGCACACAGAGCCTGGCACCCAGAGAGCCCCAGCACACTGGCACGCAAAGCCCAGCCCACAGAGAGCCCCACACACACTGGCACACAGAGCATGGCACCCAGAGAGCCCCAGCACAGTGGCACACATAGCCTGGCACCCAGAGAGCCTCAGCACACTGTCACACAGAGCCTGGCCCCCAGAGAGCCCCAGCACACTGGCACACATAGCCTGGCACCCAGAGAGCCTCAGCACACTGGCACACAGAGCCTGGCGCACACAGAGCCCGGCACCCAAAGAGCCCCAGCACACTGGCACACAGAGCCTGGCACCCTGAGAGCCCCAGCACACTGGCACGCAAAGCCCAGCCCACAGAGAGCCCCACACACACTGGCACACAGAGCCTGGCCCCCAGAGAGCCCCAGCATAGTGTTCGGCACATTACATTCGCCAGCAAACACATTTTTGTGTGTTTGCAGGTTCTAAATTTGGAGTGAGCATTAGATTTGCGTAAATACGGTACTTATTAAAGCTCTTCACAGTATTCATTGAGATCTTTCAGTTCTAATGATGTCCGCAATGCTCGTAGTGACTCTCCCCCACATTGTTACTCCTGTATGCATATGGTATAAGAATATGAGCGTAGCAATGAAGAATATTGTTTAATGTAGAAGAGAACTTTAATATATTTAATTGAAACATAATAATGGTAGTCATCATCTCACCTCCATCCAACCTACCACCATTGATATCTTTTACAGTCAATTTTGACATCTGTAAAGGCCAGTCTGTCTGTGTCAAGATGGCCTTCTCATTTCAGGACTGTTCCTTACTCCATCGTGATTTTCTTGCTTTCACAGAAACATGCATATCACAAGATATTAATGTTACTCTTGCAGCCATAGCTATAAGGTATAAGGCAATAAAATGTGAATTTTTAAATTGGGTAATAATACAAATACTTTGAAAAAAATACGACTTTAACGGCTGCTATTTTTTCAAACACATAACTATGAAGCCGTCGGAAGACTGTGAAAATAATCGGCCATTACTTCAAACATTAACTTTCATACACAGCAAGGAAAAAAATGGCGGTCGTAAACCCGTAATTGTTTGAAAAAAGGCTTAAAACGAAGGCAGTAACACTTAGGAGCTCATCGCGAGGCCTTCAAGACTTGAGCAGGGAGAGAGGGGTGAAAGACACAGGAGAGGGAGAGGGGGGAGAGGAGGGAAAAAGACACAGGGGTGAGAGATGAAGAAAAAGAGACACAGGGGAGGTAAATAAGGGGGAAGAAACCCAGGGCGGGGAGAGGGGGAGGTAGAGAGGGGGGAACAGACACATGGAAGGGAGAGGGGGAAACAGACACAGGGGTCAGAGACTGGGTTGGACGACGTCTGCAATGAGCTCTCGTTGCAGAGCGACGCCGACGCTCATTGCGAGGCCCATAAAGTAGAGGAGGGAAAGTCTCGCAATGGGCACCAAAGGCCCACATTGCAGGACTCGCCAAAGGTGCTCATTGAGAGGCATGAAAGTCGGTCGAGGCCTGCAATGAGTGGCGCTCCTCGCAAGGCCCGTAAAGTAGACGTGGGAGAGGCTCAAAATGACCGCCGAAGAGTGGGGAGAGCCTTCAAATTTTATTGCCATCATTTTTGACGGGCAACTCGCTAGTATAATAAAGTTGATTTTGCAAATAATCATCTTTTTGTCAAGTCTATTCAATCTCCGTTTAATGTAGAAGAGAACTTTAATATATTTAATTGAAACATAATAATGGTAGTCATCATCTCACCTCCATCCAACCTACCACCATTGATATCTTTTACAGTCAATTTTGACATCTGTAAAGGCCAGTCTGTCTGTGTCAAGATGGCCTTCTCATTTCAGGACTGTTCCTTACTCCATCGTGATTTTCTTGCTTTCACAGAAACATGCATATCACAAGATATTAATGTTACTCTTGCAGCCATAGCTATAAGGTATAAGGCAATAAAATGTGAATTTTTAAATTGGGTAATAATACAAATACTTTGAAAAAAATACGACTTTAACGGCTGCTATTTTTTTCAAACACATAACTATGAAGCCGTCGGAAGACTGTGAAAATAATCGGCCATTACTTCAAACATTAACTTACATACACAGCAAGGAAAAAAATGGCGGTCGTAAACCCGTAATTGTTTGAAAAAAGGCTTAAAACGAAGGCAGTAACACTTAAGAGCTCATCGCGAGGCCTGCAAGACTTGAGCAGGGAGAGAGGGGTGAAAGACACAGGAGAGGTGCTCATTGAGAGGCATGAAAGTCGGTCGAGGCCTGCAATGAGTGGCGCTCCTCGCAAGGCCCGTAAAGTAGACGTGGGAGAGGCTCACAATGACCGCCGAAGAGTGGGGAGAGCCTTCAAATTTTATTGCCGTCATTTTTGACGGGCAACTCGCTAGTATAATAAAGTTGATTTCGCAAATAATCATCTTTTTGTCAAGTCTATTCAATCTCCGTTGCAATATGGCTTTTTGTTGCTAACATTATAAAATGACTGGTGGAAAGTCACATAATCTACTACAACTGCTGAACTTATTGTCCTCTCCACCAGGTGTGAATACATATATACTTGACCTAGCAGCCATAAAAATAATATGGGTCAGCATTCGGGTTTCCACTTAGGCAATCTTTTGGAGGCCAGGTAGGAGGGATGGAGAACCTTTAGGGAGGAATCCATTTCATTGTAATTAAGAGAGCTTTTAGATTTAGTGTGGTCCTGGTGTCATAGTCCAATTCCTCCCCCAGCCTATTTCTTAGTCCCTAAGATAATTATATTTTTTAGGTCATATGGTGATGAATTAAAGGAGCTATAAAGTTCTCCCAGAACACAGTGACCTAACAAGTTAGTCCCACACAGCCTTAAACCCTATTCAATTGAGAAAATTGTAGTTTCGGGATCCCGTAAACTAATTCGCTATTCAATTGGCGTCTTTTCGCTTGCCGCAAACAATTTGCGGGTTACGGGCTGAAAATCCCATGTGATTGTTACAATCTTAACTCCGACCCAACTAAGTCTTTAATCTTTCAAGCCCGTAAACATTATAATTGCAATTCGCTATTCAATTACTACAATTCCCCCAAGCCAGCAAATGTTCTCACACCGTAAGAGGCAAATGTGGAAGAAAATCCTACGAGTACCAGATAGGACTCGCAAGGGGGTTAAACCCCTGTCCGTAGCACTGTGAATGCAAATATAAATCCAATACTGCACTTTAAAAGATGGGGAAAATTACTTGTACAACAGTCTCAAGTTTGCAAATCGTCAATTGTTTCATTTCTGTGTCATATCAATCTTGGGAATCAAGGAGTTAATACATATCAGGCCACCCACATGGACTAGAACAGTATCGTCATTCATTTTCATTATTTTATACATTGCCGGATTGAGAGTCTGATCGCATATCAGACTGCTAAACGCTAATTGATTGACGTTTAACCTCCATGTTTTACTGGTGTCATGATGACAATCTCATTTAGAATTGGCTGTTTCTAAATCGGTAGTGACGGCCTTGCTTAATTGATCATGTCCTGAAATGCTGCTTACGGGTGCATGGTTTACGGTTTAGGCTTTCGGCCAGGTAACTGCGGGCTTGACCAATTGAATCGCTCTGTAACTGCTGCAAATTTCAAGCCTGCAGACTTACAGACGGTATAAAGGCAACTGCTGCTTGCAATTGAATAGGTGCCCATATGTAGTGGGGAGAGTGGTAGATCATAATAAGAGCTGAGGAAGTGTCAGATTTGGCAGAAGCGAAAATGTTCTTGTAGAGGTAAATCGTATTTATCTGAAGTAAGGATGTGAAATGAAGGATGTAAGGGTTAAATGTCTGCAACAGGTGTTTATTGTCTCAGTTCAAATGCTTTTGTGAAAAGTTAGTTAATGGATTGGTTCTAGCGATCTTGTGCAGGAAGGCAAAGTGTAATATCCAAGGTACAGGGATTTAAGTACTCCAGGAAGACCTAAGGAGAGTTAGAAAAAGACCTTTGACAGTGACTTATTTTGATCAGTGCTTTTAACTGATACTAGGAGAGCGTGAAACAGGAATCCCAGGTCATCTTGATGGAACTAATCCTGCCAGTCCATTCAGTTCGGAGGCTAGACTTTGTACGTTTGTTGATAGAGATTTCCACATATCTGGATAATTGTCTTTATATAGTTGGGACTAGCAATCTATCGCTACCTTGTCGTGGTGAAGGGCCTTGTGTACTTCAATGAAGCTGTGAGCTATACCATGCTGGGTCACCAAAGATGGGCAGGTCAAAGAAGTCAGACAAATTGTGGTCCACTGGAGAAGGAACTGATAACCCACTCCAGTATTTTTGCCAAGAACACCATATGGATAAGCACAACCAGACACAAATGTGCCTGGTGTGTTGCGTCCATATGGTCACCAAGAGTTGGACATGACTGAGGGACTGAACAACAACAACAGCAATCTATAATACCAACAACCGAGTAGCTTAAACAACATTGCTGCTCATAAAAAGATAAATTAAGTTGCAAGAATGTAATAGTTCCAGGTGTTGGGGTCAAAGCGAGGGCTTATGACATATATATTGATCCTGGGATGGTTGAAAAAAGTATTTGTGTGTGGAATAAACAGGGATAAGAGGTCAAAGGGCACATATGATCATTTGGAAACATGCAAGATTTATGGATCGATTCCTCCAATCATCATACTGCATATACCTGAAGGATTGCCTGGTATTTTAGGGCTGGTTCACTCTTTGGAGTGAGATCTGACTTATATGCTATAGGATATTTAATCCCTGTGACTGGCACAGGTGAGCAGAAAGGGGCAGCTCTCTGAGTGGGTTACTATGCCCATAGACCATACCTACTTGGGTTCATTCATTATTGGATTGAGCGCCTCTTACTTTTGTTTTTTTGTCATTGATGGGGTTTGGTCTCCCTAAGTGTCATAGGGGCTCCAGATGTTGTACGTCTTGCTTATTGTGCCTAGGGAGTATAGATAGACCTCACTGATAATGCCCATACAAGACTATTGTATGTATGCTTTCTCATTGACATCAGCATCTTTACAACATTCACAAAACATGGACTACAGTCACTGTTCCTGCCACAACACTTACTTTCTTATCTCTAATAGCCTGGACTACTGCATCTTATTTACTGTATTATATTATCCATCTATTATTCAGCAGATATGGTTCACACACACCTTTTCATGTTCCTAATAAAATGTACAGAGTAATGAGCTTGTAAGAACATGCATCGTACATATTTTAGAAGTATGATTTTAAGTTAATAAATTAATTAGCTTGAAAAAGAATACACACAGTCTAAGGTGGATCACTTTCATTTTCATGTATTTGTGTTTCTTTAAAGATAGTTGTCTTAATATAGTTTATTTTCTGTTTTAAGTTAAATAAAAAATGGGACTGCAATGTCTCTTTCAGTATTGGCCTGTTACGGTATACTGAGAACTTAAAGAACTACTGTTCATGATAATGGGCAAAATGTTTTTAGACAGTGCAATCACATACAGTGGAAAAAAAGTCTACACACCCCTGTTAAAATGTCAGGTTTCTGTGCTTTAAAAAAATTAGACAAAGATAAATAATTTCAGAACTTTTTCCACCTTTAATGTGACCTATAAACTGATCAACTCAATTGAAAAACAAACTGAAATCTTTTAGGTAGAGGAAAGAAAAAATATAAAAATAAAATAATTTGGTTGCATAAGTATGCACACCCTTAAACTAATACTTTGTTGAAGCACCTTTTGATTTTATTACAGCACTCAGTCTTTTTGGGGATGAGTCTATCTGCATGGCACATTTTGTCTTGGCAAGATTTGCCCACTCTTCTTTGCAAAAACACTCCAAATCTGTCAGATTGCGAGGGCATCTCCTGTGCACAGCCCTCTTCAGATCACCCCACAGATTTTCAATCGGATTCAGGTCTGGGCTCTGGCTGGGCCATTCCATAACTTTAATCTTCTTCTGGTGAAGCCATTCCTTTGTGGATTTGGATGTATGCTTTGGGTCGTTGTCATGCTGAAAGATGAAGTTCCTCTTCATGTTCAGCTTTCTAGCAGAAGCCTGAAGGTTTTGTGCCAATATTGACTGGTATTTGGAACTGTTCATAATTACCTCTATCTTAACTAAGGCCCCAGTTCCAGCTGAAGAAAAATAGCCCCGAAGCATGATGCTGCCACCACCATGCTTGACTGTGGGTATGGTTTTCTTTTGGTGATGCGCAGTGTTGTTTTTGCGCCAAACATATCTTTTGGAATTATGGCCAAAAAGTTCAACCTTGGTTTCATCAGACCATAACACCTTTCCCCACATGCTTTTGGGAGACTTCAGATGTGTTTTTGCAAAATGTAGCCTGGCTTGGATGTTTTTCTTTGTAAGAAAAGGCTTTCGTCTTGCCACTCTACCCCATAGCCCAGACATATGAAGAATATGGGAGATCGTTGTCACATGTACCACACAGCCAGTACTTGCCAGATATTCCTGCAGCTCCTTTAATGTTGCTGTAGGCCTCTTGGTAGCCTCCCAGACCAGTTTTCTTCTCGCCTTTTCATCAATTTTGGAGGGAACTCCAGTTCTTGGTAATGTCACTGTTGTGCCATATTTTCTCCACTGTGTTCCATGGTATATCTAATGCCTTGGAAATTATTTTGTACCCTTCTCCTGACTGAAACCGTTTAACAATGAGATCCGTCTGATGCTTTGGAAGCTCTCTGTGGGCCATGGCTTTTGCTGTGGGATGCGACTAAGAACATTTCAGAAAAGACCAACTAGAGCAGCTGAACTTTATTTGGGGTTAATCAGAGGCCAGGCAATTAGCGTCAAAGGCGCTCATTGTGCTGGTGGAGATGAGCTCCATAGACGCTGATCACTACGACCCAGCTGGACTTATGCATCATCTTTACGACCCGCCGGACTACAGATGAACAGAAAGCTCAATTATACAATTCACAGTGCGAGACCCGTAACAATTTGAAAAAAGCACCTGCAAAAATTTCTGCCCCTTAACACTTTGCAAAGGAAAGCAGGTCTTGAAAATCGCCTAAGCAAAAAAAAAAACACCACCAGGCACATAAGACTTTTACACTTTTAATTTTGCACTAACTGGCAACTTATAACATTACTATTCTAAAATGGCGCTTTACACAACTAACCAGGCGCTTTACACAACTACCCAAGCGGTTTAGCCTCGCGCACACATCCTATTTATACTGCACACTTGCCACATTGCTGACACTTTCTCCTCAGGGCAGCAACAGTCCAAATGGACATTGTATGCTGCAGGAAAATCTAAAGAGATTAAATGATTCATTTTTATAAAAAAATATATATATATATAAAAAAAAATAACAGAGGAGAGGTTCGCAATGGCGCTCAGTGCAGGGCTCACAATGAAGGGTGCTCAAAGAACCAAAAGAACACAAGGGGAGAGGCTCACAATGAGCGCCAAAGGAGGCTCAACACGGGGCTTGCAATGAGCACCAAAGGTGCTCAGACGACCAAAACTACACCAGGGGAGAGGCTCACAATGAGTGCCGAAGGTACTAAGAGGACCAAAAGCCTTACATTGTGTGGCACACAGCATCAACGGCCTTACAATTTTATGACCGTTATTTTTTGACGGGCAATTTGCTAGTATATAATAAGTTGTTGTTTAGTCGTTCAGTTGTGTCTGACTCACCTTGACCCTATGGACCGCAGCACGTCAGGCACATCTGTCAGCTACTATCCCTGTGAGCTCAATCAAACTCATATTCATTGCTTCAATGATGGCATGTATCCATCTGCCCCTTTGCTATCCTTGTCTTCATGTGTCTTCAATTTTTCCCAGAATCTTTATGGAATCCTGTCTTCTCATGATATGGTCAAAATATTTGAACTTTAACCTCATGAACAGTTTGGCTTGCTTTCCTGTAGTATGTGTATTTCACATATTAGTTGAATAAATAAGGTACAACCTTATGGCAGTCCTTTCCCGATCTTGAACCATTTGGTTGTGTCATGTTCCGTTCTGACCGTAGCTTTTTACCCCCATCTGCTTAAGACCGGCCGCATTTTGTTGTGATCCCTTGCTATTATCCAGCAGATAAGTAATTTGATCTCTGCCTCGGCTTGCACATCGGATAGATGTCGGTCCATATATGGCTGGAGCCAAGCTTGCAGGATCTTAAGTATTACCTTGCTGGTGTGTGAAGTGACTTCAATTGTTTTTTAATTGGAGCACTCTTTGGCACTGCCTTTTTTGGAATTAGTATATAGACTGACCTTTTCTGGTCTACTGGCCATTGTTGAGTCTTCCAAATTGCATTAGGCAAGCAGCACCTTCACAGCATCACCTTGTAGTATTCTGAACATCTCAGCTGGGATTCCATTCACTCCTGCAGCCTTGTTGTCAGTAAGGCTTTCTAAAGTCCATCTCACATTCTTCTCCAAGATGTCTAGCTGTAGCTCATTGGACAATCTATTGAGGTTATCAATGCTGTTAAGATCCTTCCTGGCTAGATCTTCTGTATATTCCTACCACCTCTTCTTTATCTGACCTGCATCTGTTAGATCCCTATCTTTTTGTCTTGTATCACGCCCACTTTGGCATGCAAGGTTCCTTTGAGATTCCCATTTTTTTAGAGAGAATGTCTCTTCAATCAATTATAGAATGTCTCATTGTCTCTTCTTGCTATCCTCTGGAATTCTGCATTCAGTAGGGCAAATCTTTTCCTGTCTCCACTACCGCTTTCGCTTTCCTTCTTTCCTGTGCTAGTTTCAAAGCCTCATCTGGAACAGCTAGTTTGCCTTCTTAGTTTGGTTTCTTTTGGTGATATTTTTGGTTGCAGTTTACTGGACAATGTCACTTACTTTTGTCCAAAGTTCTTCAGGTATTCTATCTTCCATGTCTAGTCGCCTATATCTATTCTTTTACTGTATATTCACAGGGGGGATATTATTTATTTTTTTATCTGTTTGGTCTCATGAATATTGCTCTTTTCTTCAGTTTATTTCTGAACTTTGCAATAAGAAGCTCATGGTCTGAACCGCAGTCAGCTCCAGGTCTTGTTTTTGCTGACTGAGCTCCTTCATCTTTGACTGCAAACTATCAGCCTTATTAAATTGCGATTCAGTAAATTCAATAGGGCTCTATATAAGCACACAGCATATTTTTACAGAAGTTTTTAGTTAGTGAACTTCTATCCAAAAGCAAGGTCTTCACTAACTAAAAACTTCTGTAAATAAAATATGCTGTGTGCTTATATAGAGCCCTATTCAATTGGCCAAATCGCAATTTAGTAAGGCTGTATATACTCAGTCTGATTTCTATATTGTCCATCTGGTGATGTCCATGTCTAAAGTTGTCTCTGAGGCTGTTGGAAGAGGGTGTTTATTATGACCAGAGAATTGTCTTGACCAAATTCCACTAATCTTTGACCTACTTAATTTTGTACTCCAAGGACAAACTTGCCTGTTATCCCAGGTATGTTTTGATTCCCTACTTCAACATTCCTGTCTCCTACAATGATAAAAGTATATTTTCTTGGGATTATATCTAGGAGGTGTGTCATATGGTCATAGAATTGGGCAACTTCAACCTCTTCATCATCCATGCTTGAAGGATAGACTTGGATCATTGGGATATTAAAATGTTTGCCTTGAGTTTGAATTGAAATCATTCTGTCGTGTATTGGATTTGACCACACTTTGTTTGATTATGAGGGCTACTCAAATTCTTCTGCAGGATGTCATCTTTTCATCTCATTCTTGACCACATATATTTTGCCTTGGTTTATAGTTCTAACATTCCAGGTTCTTATTCTGAATTGATCTTGCAGCAGCGGACTTTCCTTTCCCCTCCAGACACATCTGCAGCTGGGTGTCTTCTCTGGGAGAGCTGCAGTTACGGCACTTGTTACGGCACTTCCCCCTCCTTATAAGATAATGACTTTTTTAATTTCCTATCGGCTCCTAGAGCTGTCTCATCCGTAAAGCTTGGTTTGGCTGCTCCCCACAAAGAAATCTGTTGCATCTAAGGCAGGATTTACATCTGTGCACTGAGTGCTCTAACCTGGGGAGCAAAAAATTTACATTAATGTAGAAGTTAGGAAAAAAAGCTCCCGCAGCTGATATATGGCAGTCCCCTAACTTAGAGTACTGGATTTACATGGATGCCTATGTTATTATTTAGCACCTCAAAGTTAATTAGTGTGTGGGAGGGTCCATTAACATAATAATGCCAGAAATATCAACAATAAATATCTCTGGAATGATTTACGAAATGGTTAACAACATGTATGGCAATTTCTTCATGCTCTTTCATGATTCGGAGATGTCTCATTAACAGAGAGAAGATGTTTTCAGGGACCTAAATTTCAAGGAAGGATCAAATAGGAGAAGAGGTGCTCTGTTAGTTGGACTTTAATGGCAATATAGGGTTGTCTCCAAATCTTATTTCACATGACGTGAAAACCACCATCATTCAGTAATATCTGTTTAATACCTGGCATTAGATTGGAGTGACAGTTGATAAGCTGGGAAAATGTATTTGTAATTTGAATTAAAAATATTTACATCTGCCTTCATTTCTCATTATATAAAACACAGCAGCCGTGAAACTGTGAATAATAATTTCAGTCAAAATAGACTGAAGCTATTAGAAGGTACACAGAGCTGTTGTTGGCAATTTCGCAAATAAATAACTAAATACAGACAGACCGTAACCGTATTGTTATCGAAGAAATAAATACAGTACTTTCAAAATAACAATATAATTTAATGAGATTACCAGTCCCCTAAAATAAATATGATATTGTATTTAACATTATGTTGTTCATTTAATTATTTAGCACCCGCAGAGTCCACTTATTTATACTGAATCGCTATCCATCTAATGGTCCTGCCATAATGCAATGGATTTAAGTACAACCTCGTGCAAGTGTGGTGTCTTTATCTATTAAAATAAATATATATGTATATATATATATATATATATAATATAATATGTCGTTAAAGGCTCACTATATTAAAAATAAACTATGTTTATAAGAGCTACACTAAGTGGTGGGTGTGTTTCTGCCTAGGCCTACAAGGTGCAAGTATTTTAGAGGTTAATATTACACAAATGCTATATTTTCTATTTTTACCAATCCAGACCTTTTTTTTCCAAATATAATTATCTCACTCAATACTCTTTTATTGAATCCCAGTAAGTTTGTCTCAGATGAAACAATGTAGTCTTATTTTAAAATAAATGGTGACCTTATGTTATAACTCTATTTTTTCTTTCCAAGTTTATAGTATTAAACATATGTTACACTGTTACTGTTCACATTGAATCAGAATATCTTCTTGCATATTATTTAGAAACATTAGCTGATTTTGCTTTTCGTTACTTCAATTTCTTTTTTTTTAATGAGTTTATAGGTCCTTATGCTAATCCTGGGAAAATAAATTATGAGTGCCGTAGTGGCACAAAAAAATCTACCTAGCTATGTTAATCACCTATCGTTAAAATAGTGTGAGAGAACAGCTACGAGACACTACAGCAACCCGGATTATGGATAACTTTTTTCCATTCACTTTTCACACTGTCTATACATACAAGTTACTCTGAAAGACTTTCACCCTCATACCCTATGCTAATATGATTTTATGGATCCCTCACAAATAAGAGCACTGCCATAACTACAAACAAATGAACAATTTACCAAACACCACATGCAGTGTGGACTGCCATGGCACCTCTTAAAGGGAAAAGTAGCCACCACAAAACAGTAGAAAAGCATGCTGAAGCATCACAAATGAAGGATTTACATTGCAGTTGGCACATATGTGCAATCTTAAAAGATGGAATTGTCACCTGTGAAAAGAAATATCTGCTCACAGATTGAGAAATCTCTCAAAGTGACTGCAGATTAATGAATAGCCTCAGAGAACCCCATTACAAATAATATATTACAGTCACAGAGACACAAATGTGAACAATTAAAATCATATAAATCCATTATTAGGTTTCACCTCAATATGTTTGGCTACACCTGTCCTTGGAAGTCCCATTCCATTGTTGCTGTGCAAGTGGAAACATGTATACCAATAATGAGCATGTGACAATTACTGATAGTCTTAATTAATCATTGATTACACATATGGGGTGCTTGTTAACCCTTCAGTGGAATAATGAGGCCCATCAGTGTCCCTATGTATATGTATCAAAGTATTAATTCTTAATAATAAACTGGTCAACAACATTTTACTTTCTTTTGTCTCAGAAGTCAAAATAGGTGAACCTTATAGTATTGCTAGTGCTGAATACAAATATATTTTTTAGAATTTCTCTATCACGTAAATATTTTGAGAGACAGTGATTTTAAGTTTAAAGTATTACATATATTTACAATATGTACATAGTAAAGGACTAACTCTGTAAAGGTAGAAATATAGGATTTTCTCAGGAACATCCCCATTAAGGGTCCAACAGTAATCAGTAAGTATTGCTGGACTCCATTTGCCCTGGTACTGATTTTCCATTTTGGAAATGCCCTGGTCGAATCATTAACCGTGTTTAACGCTGACTTCCCCAAGATTTCCTGGGAAGGAATCCAGGTGTGAATCCATGAAATGGATTTTCAAAGACATGTTACATCCCATGGTCTTGTAAGATTGCAAAAGATCATCCACTATTTCTTTGTAGTTGTCTACCTTATGATTCCGTAAGAAGTTCTGGTAAACACTCTTGAAAGATTTCCATACAGCCTTTTCAGCCTGGTTCAACTTACTATATAAGTTCTCATCTTTAATCAGTTGTCTTGTTTGAGGTCATACAAAGATCCCCTCTTTGATCTTTGCATCACTGATCGTTGGGAATTTTTTTCTTAAATATGTAAATCCAGGTCCACTTCGATCCATCGCTTTGACAAAGTTCTTCATAAGACCGAGCTTTATATGAAGTTGAGGTAGATACACTTTTTCTGGATCAACAAGTGGTGTATTGGCAAAATTCCTCTGTCCTGGAGTAAGTTATGTCCGTTTTGGCCATTGTTTCTGAGTGTAATGATTTCTTCGGTCTCTAATATCCCAATCACAAAGGAAACAGCTGTACTTTGTGTGACCGAGTTGTAGTCCAAGCAAAAGAGCGACTACTTTCAAGTCACCACAGATATTCCATTTGTATTTTTCATATTTGATTTTTTTCAGGCACGAGTTTCATGCTCTCATAAGTTTCTTTGATATTGACAGCATGAGCTAGTGGGAAATTATTTTGGTGCTCTGTAAAACATCTACGTAAGAAAGAATAAACTGGCAGTCTGAGTCTGGTGTTCTAACCAAAGGAATGTCTGCTTCTATTTCTTATATGTTCTAATCCTAATCAAAGGGATGGATAAGAGTTTATTATTTTTAATAAGTCCGTAACCTTATGGCTGAGATTGCTTGCAACCTGTGATGTCTTGAGCTCTCCTTGGATGTGTTTTGCTGGGTGCTGCAAACTAGTTAAATATTGTTATGTATGTGGATATCACTAATCTATTAGCTTGAGAAACACACTGAAAAATGGATAATGGTATAACAATAACATCCTTTATTGAATACACAGAGCATAATCACAAACATATACAATTGTGCATTCATATCCTGGGTGTGGTATGGGAGGATCCAAAAGGACAAGAGGCTGAAAAAATATCAAAACCTAAAGGGGTCATGGTAATACTGTATAATAAAAATGATGCATAATATCTACTGGGATCACATGTGGTCATTACACCACAGTAATCATACTAAGAAGAAAAAAAAATCTCCATATAATAGAAGTAACATCTAATGCGCATAGCACTTATCATGTCTTCATCTGCTACATTACACAGATGCTGAAAATACTGGATTAAGTAATCCAATTCAGTTAAACACATACAGTGTGTTGGAGGGGGCGTGGCCTAACGGGACAGCAAGTCTTGCCAGACATCAGCTCCATTCCAATACCCACTCAATCCAGGGTAATCTGCCCTAATCCCCCACAAAAAAAAACTTTAAACACCAGCACAAGTGTAAGGGGGTGCAGGGGAAGAGGAGTAAAGAAGAATTGCGAAAATCGGGGCTAATTAACACGCCGCATGGTTGAGGCCTAGTGCATCCGGCCCCCCCGGCGATCAGCAGCAGCAGCAGCTGCACAGCAGAGAAGTGCTGCAGGGGCAACCCAAGCAGCCCAGAAGCCCACTTTTAACCCCCAACGAGCATCACCTACCACTGGATCAAAGTAAGTGGTTGAGGCCTCCACCACCTGGTCCCCCACTGAGCTTGTGCCAGAGACTGAAAGAGGTGCCAGACTCCATTGAGAGGCTACTCTGGGAGGTAAGAGGGACACACTACACCAGATCCCTTCCTCACCATCCCTACACAAGTAGTGCATAAGCAAAAATAAGCATAATAGAGGCAGCCTAGACCCCAACATCTAAAGTGGCACAACTCTATTTACTTAGAGGGGGCAGGAGGCCATCTTGAGACACATACACCAAGAGGGGCCCGCCCCCAGACAAGGCTCTAAAATGGGTCCCAGACAGCACTAACAGCAGCCTTTTTAAGCCCCACAGGGGAGTCCCCAACTGGACAGTCTACAACAGCACAATTACTGCCTCCAATGCATCTGTGCAAAGATTAAGATTAAAAGGGGTTAAAAGATTTAAGAGACAGAATCACAACCCAGCATCTCTCCTAACTTAATAAACGACAACAAGTTGTGAGAAGCATGTCACAAATAAGCTGGCAAGACTTATCCAGACAAGTTTCACTAGGATTGTAAATATGTTAAACAATTCAAAAAGCATGATGCATTAACTCACTGAATTACGCAAGTCACCTACATGAGCCGGCTACCAGAAAAGCTCTAGCCCACCTAAACTCTCATTCTCAACTAAGCAAAATCCATAGCCTGCTTCACCTACAGCACAGAGTCAGAAGACGGCAACCTTTATAGATCACACCCTCAGGACAAGGCGGCATCATGGCGGCTCGCAGCAGCACCAAACCCAAAAAGAATCAAGCGAGTAGAAACATCCAGGAGTTTTACAAAGCTCCAAACGATGCATCATTATTCCCGCACAACTCAAACTCGCCGGTCAGAGAGGGAGAGCCGGAAGTAGAACATGCTCAGGTGGAACTAACAGACAAAAACATGGAAAAAATAAAACTGATGTTCCAAGAACTAATGACGACTGCTATCACTGACCTGAAAAGGGAGCTGCATGGCCTGGGACAAAGAACGCAGCTGTTAGAGGAGCAAACAGACCAGATAGTAGAAGCCCAGATGCATGATCAAGAGGTAATGGCTCAACACTCCACACAGATAAAAGAGCTGACTGACAAGGTTGAAGATCTTGAAAACCGCTCACGAAGACATAACATAAGACTGAGAAATGTCCCAAGCAGCATCTCAGACATACTGCAGTACTCAAAAGCAGTCATACTTGGGATCATTCCCACAAGCAGCGAAGCAGACTGGGCTATTGAAAGAGCGCATAGGGCCCTTGGCCCAACAAAAGCTAACAACCAACCTAAGGATATAATAATAAGGTTTGCCAAACAAAGCACAAGAGACTTGATACTCACAGCAGCGAGAAGGCTCAAAGAAATCAAAGGCCCGGACAACTCATCTATACAAGTATACATGGACTTGGCTCCAGCCACACTGCAGAAAAGGAAGGAGATGAAACCCATGCTGGAGATATTGTCCAGCCACAAAATCCTCTACAAGTGGGGTTTTCCATTTTCACTAATTTTCCAGCGGGGCGGATCCACTTACAGAGTACACACAGTGGAAGAAGCTGAGATCCTCCTGAGAAAGCTAAATTTACTAGCAGAGGATAGAGACGCTGAAAGGAGAAGTCCAAGACCCAGACCCAGTCTTGCCAAGATGTGGCAAGTATCGGCCAAAAACAGCAGCCTTCAGTAGGGGGCCTCTCATGGAGCAAGCTACAGGAGGAGGTCTGGACACCGCTCCGTCAGCCGACTGCGAGGATCCTGATGCTGATCATTGAGAGAGTATTGAACACTTTTTTTTCCCCATGAGCAGGTTGAGCCGAAGAAATTGCAGCAAATAGCTAAAATGTTTAAGTTATGTTAGAGACAGATAGATTGTTATATACAGATATGCAGATCTAGCTGTAGCGGAGCTCTTGAGGTGACTTAAATGATTTGGAGGGATGAAGATTAAGGGGAGTTTTGAGCCCTTAACAACTCCGCAGGTAGAACCCCCAGGAGGGAGTCCTCTCCCTAAGAGGTCAAACCCAGTAATGGGAGCAATAGCTACTGGCCTCAAGGTATGGAAACAGGTAGGGAGACAGGGAAACTACCAAATTGTTAGGACATGTTTTAACCAGTTTATTGAAATGTTGAATCTAAGCTTCTGTATCTCTTTTGCTTTTCTTCTTAGTCTATCCAGTTTACAGGTGGTCTCGGCGCCCAAGACACCCAAGGGAGGTTCCCGGCGCAGGTCACGGTCCTTCAGCATTCCACATCCAGGTAACCTAACCGCCACACACTCCCCACTGAGAACATATAAAGCTAACTACACAAAAAACCAATGGCTGATGTAGAGCACACCTTTTTAACACACAATGTAAGGGGCTTCAACTCTCAATTTAAAAGACGCAAAGCTTTCCTGTTCTATAAAAGATTCCATCCATCTGTCATATTTATGCAAGAGACCCATTTCGCCCAGGGCAAAGTACCCACCTACCTACACAAGGAATTCCCAGTATTCTACACTTGCAACCAGAAAAGCAAAAAAGCAGGCTTAGCTACATTAATACACCGTGATTTCCCATTTGTAGTCGAAAAACAAACCAAAGACAAAGAGGGTAATTTTCTAATTTTAACAGGAACCATCCTAAACCTCAGAATCTCATTGGTTAATATCTATGCCCCTACCACAGCGCCCACCAGAGCCCTCACTAAATTACTAAGTACCTTGAAGCAAAAAGACTGGGGCAGAATCATACTAGGAGGTGACATTAACCTTACGCTCGAGCCTTCTGTAGACAGATCAAGAGCAACCCATTCCACGCGTAACATGAAACAGCTCAAAACAATTCACACACAAATGAGGGAGCTAGAGTTGATTGATGCCTGGAGAGGGCTACACCCCTCGGAAAAGGAGTATTCTTATTACTCCCCAACTCACAATTCCTATTCCAGACTAGATGTTCTCCTAACTCATACCTCGCTATTTAACCACACAGTGGATGCCCAGATCCACCCTTGCCCTTGGTCTGACCACGCGGTAGTTAGCATCAAAATTCAGCTGGGACTTAGTCTCACAACCCCTGGGAAGTGGAGCTTAAACGAGGCACTTCTAACCAATCCCGGATCGCTAGCTCAAATAGAACATGACATTCAAGATTACTTCACGTTAAACATGGTCCCCGAGGCAAATATAGGGTGGGTCTGGGTAGCGCACAAAGCATACATTAGAGGCACCATAATTAAAATGGCAGCTGCCAGAAAGAAACAATGCATTCAAAAAGAAAATGACTTATTTAAAAAACTGCAGTACTTGGAAAAAGCAATTCAGGCCAAAGCTCCTGGGGTCTCTAGAACCCAGCTAGACAACGCTAGACTAGAACTAGATTCTGTACTAGCCGCTAAAACTGAACAGGCCCTTAGGAAAACTAGGCATAAGTTTTACGCCCAGGGTAACAAGCCCTCCCCTATGCTTGCACGCAGACTCAACCTAAAGAAAAACTTAACTCATATCACCAAAATTAAAACGGAAAGTGGAGAAATTACAATGAACCAATCGGAAATAAAAAAGACATTCCACAAGTGCTACCAAGAAATCTACTCGGCAAAAACAAAAGCCAATAACTTCACAGTGCAGGAATTCCTTAACAGCCTAGACATTCCCAAAATCTCGGAGGGGGAATTAGACTCCCTAAATGCAGAGATAACCCCGTCCGAAGTTATTGACACTATAAAAACGCTTAAAGCAGGAAAAGCACCTGGCCCGGATGGCTACTCAAACTTATATTATAAAAGCCTTGCAAGACACCTTGCCCCACACCTAAGCAAATTATTTAATGAGATGCTATTAGGAGAGCCAATGCCAGCCGAGCTAAACCAGGCAGATGTAGTCTTTATCCCTAAACCAGGAAAAGATACTTTAAATCCAAGGAACTATAGGCCAATATCCCTGTTAAACGGGGACATTAAAATCCTATCTAAGCTAATGGCAGCAAGGGTAGCCAAATTCCTCCCCAAACTAATACACAAAGACCAAGTGGGCTTTGTGCTGTACAGACAAGCTGGGGATAACATACGACGTATTCTAAATGTCTCCCACATAGCTAAAAAGGCGAATATACCTCTCAGTCTAGTAGCCTTAGATCTAGAAAAGGCATTCGACTCCGTTGAATGGCCTTATTTACATGCGGTTCTAGATAAATTCGGCATCAGAGGCAAATTTACAAATCTAGTAAATACATTATACAAAGCACCGACGGCAAGCCTTAGGCTTCCATGGGCTAATAGAGATCTTATAAACATCCAGAGAGGTACAAGGCAGGGATGCCCCCTGTCCCCGCTACTATTCGCTCTAGCCATCGAACCTCTCGCTCAGGCATTAGGACATGCCCCACCATACAGGGTATTGAGGTGGGATGTCAACAAATGAAATGCAGTTTGTTCGCAGATGACATCTTGTGCACGCTTACAAAACCGGTAACCTCAATAGCAGCCCTTATGGACTTAATGTCCCGGTTTGGGAACTTGTCAGGCCTCAAAGTTAACGCAGATAAATCTGAAATAATATGCATGAGAGTGCCCTCAGACCAGGTACAAGCCCTAAAAGAGGGACACTCGTTCTCATGGCCAAAGGGAAGTATCAAATATCTAGGAGTTAACCTCACACCAGAGTTGTCAGCTTTATACAAAGAAAATTATATCCCCCTTTACAAAAAATTACAAACAGATCTACTTAGGTGGAATAGACACAACCTGTCATGGACAGGAAGAATAAACGCTTTTAAAATGAACATGTTACCCAAAATCTTATACTATTTTAGAACACTCCTGATTAGAATACATAGAGGAGATCTAGATGGCTTCCAAAAAGCGGTATTCCGATTCATCTGGCAACATAAACACCCGAGAATCAACAAGTCCCTAATGTATAGAGACAGAGAAGTAGGGGGTTTGTCGTGCCCAAATTTGATACACTACTTTAAAGCAGCCCAGATTTCCTTCCTACCACAAGCCCATTCCAGTGAACACCAACCAATGTGGGTATCCCTAGAGAACTATCAAATGAAACCCTACAAATGGGATAATATAATTTGGTCCCCGACACTCCCCCCAATAGCAAAATCAGGCCACAATAATCCAATGATTAAATTATCCCTGCAGGAGTGGAGAGGGGCGAACTCCAAGCGGCAGTTAACACACTCCCTTTCATCTCTCACGCCAGTCCTTTCGGGGTCCCAGATTATGAAGGAATTAGGGGGGGTCTCAAAAGCGTGGTGGCTCTCGCGGAAACTAGACCTGCTAGGGGCATGGTTCCAAGACGGCAACCTTTTAACCTCTATACAATTCATAAATAAGTACAATCTACCAGACAGGGAGATATTTAACTATAACAAGATATGCCACAGGGTCCAAGAACTGGTCAAATCCTGGGGTCCCCCACAGGACACCTGGTTTGCGAAAGTATGTGCGCAGAATCCCCTAGCCAGAGGCATAATTGGTACCCTTTACTCGCTTGCCAACAAGCCACTTAAAGACCAAAAGCCTAAACATGTCCTACAATGGGAACAGGAAATGGGAGTAGAATGGGACACCCAGAGGGGCCCGCCCCCAGACAAGGCTCTAAAATGGGTCCCAGACAGCACTAACAGCAGCCTTTTTAAGCCCCACAGGGGAGTCCCCAACTGGACAGTCTACAACAGCACAATTACTGCCTCCAATGCATCTGTGCAAAGATTAAGATTAAAAGGGGTTAAAAGATTTAAGAGACAGAATCACAACCCAGCATCTCTCCTAACTTAATAAACGACAACAAGTTGTGAGAAGCATGTCACAAATAAGCTGGCAAGACTTATCCAGACAAGTTTCACTAGGATTGTAAATATGTTAAACAATTCAAAAAGCATGATGCATTAACTCACTGAATTACGCAAGTCACCTACATGAGCCGGCTACCAGAAAAGCTCTAGCCCACCTAAACTCTCATTCTCAACTAAGCAAAATCCATAGCCTGCTTCACCTACAGCACAGAGTCAGAAGACGGCAACCTTTATAGATCACACCCTCAGGACAAGGCGGCATCATGGCGGCTCGCAGCAGCACCAAACCCAAAAAGAATCAAGCGAGTAGAAACATCCAGGAGTTTTACAAAGCTCCAAACGATGCATCATTATTCCCGCACAACTCAAACTCGCCGGTCAGAGAGGGAGAGCCGGAAGTAGAACATGCTCAGGTGGAACTAACAGACAAAAACATGGAAAAAATAAAACTGATGTTCCAAGAACTAATGACGACTGCTATCACTGACCTGAAAAGGGAGCTGCATGGCCTGGGACAAAGAACGCAGCTGTTAGAGGAGCAAACAGACCAGATAGTAGAAGCCCAGATGCATGATCAAGAGGTGATGGCTCAACACTCCACACAGATAAAAGAGCTGACTGACAAGGTTGAAGATCTTGAAAACCGCTCACGAAGACATAACATAAGACTGAGAAATGTCCCAAGCAGCATCTCAGACATACTGCAGTACTCAAAAGCAGTCATACTTGGGATCATTCCCACAAGCAGCGAAGCAGACTGGGCTATTGAAAGAGCACATAGGGCCCTTGGCCCAACAAAAGCTAACAACCAACCTAAGGATATAATAATAAGGTTTGCCAAACAAAGCACAAGAGACTTGATACTCACAGCAGCGAGAAGGCTCAAAGAAATCAAAGGCCCGGACAACTCATCTATACAAGTATACATGGACTTGGCTCCAGCCACACTGCAGAAAAGGAAGGAGATGAAACCCATGCTGGAGATATTGTCCAGCCACAAAATCCTCTACAAGTGGGGTTTTCCATTTTCACTAATTTTCCAGCGGGGCGGATCCACTTACAGAGTACACACAGTGGAAGAAGCTGAGATCCTCCTGAGAAAGCTAAATTTACTAGCAGAGGATAGAGACGCTGAAAGGAGAAGTCCAAGACCCAGACCCAGTCTTGCCAAGATGTGGCAAGTATCGGCCAAAAACAGCAGCCTTCAGTAGGGGGCCTCTCATGGAGCAAGCTACAGGAGGAGGTCTGGACACCGCTCCGTCAGCCGACTGCGAGGATCCTGATGCTGATCATTGAGAGAGTATTGAACACTTTTTTTTCCCCATGAGCAGGTTGAGCCGAAGAAATTGCAGCAAATAGCTAAAATGTTTAAGTTATGTTAGAGACAGATAGATTGTTATATACAGATATGCAGATCTAGCTGTAGCGGAGCTCTTGAGGTGACTTAAATGATTTGGAGGGATGAAGATTAAGGGGAGTTTTGAGCCCTTAACAACTCCCCAGGTAGAACCCCCAGGAGGGAGTCCTCTCCCTAAGAGGTCAAACCCAGTAATGGGAGCAATAGCTACTGGCCTCAAGGTATGGAAACAGGTAGGGAGACAGGGAAACTACCAAATTGTTAGGACATGTTTTAACCAGTTTATTGAAATGTTGAATCTAAGCTTCTGTATCTCTTTTGCTTTTCTTCTTAGTCTATCCAGTTTACAGGTGGTCTCGGCGCCCAAGACACCCAAGGGAGGTTCCCGGCGCAGGTCACGGTCCTTCAGCATTCCACATCCAGGTAACCTAACCGCCACACACTCCCCACTGAGAACATATAAAGCTAACTACACAAAAAACCAATGGCTGATGTAGAGCACACCTTTTTAACACACAATGTAAGGGGCTTCAACTCTCAATTTAAAAGACGCAAAGCTTTCCTGTTCTATAAAAGATTCCATCCATCTGTCATATTTATGCAAGAGACCCATTTCGCCCAGGGCAAAGTACCCACCTACCTACACAAGGAATTCCCAGTATTCTACACTTGCAACCAGAAAAGCAAAAAAGCAGGCTTAGCTACATTAATACACTGTGATTTCCCATTTGTAGTCGAAAAACAAACCAAAGACAAAGAGGGTAATTTTCTAATTTTAACAGGAACCATCCTAAACCTCAGAATCTCATTGGTTAATATCTATGCCCCTACCACAGCGCCCACCAGAGCCCTCACTAAATTACTAAGTACCTTGAAGCAAAAAGACTGGGGCAGAATCATACTAGGAGGTGACATTAACCTTACGCTCGAGCCTTCTGTAGACAGATCAAGAGCAACCCATTCCACGCGTAACATGAAACAGCTCAAAACAATTCACACACAAATGAGGGAGCTAGAGTTGATTGATGCCTGGAGAGGGCTACACCCCTCGGAAAAGGAGTATTCTTATTACTCCCCAACTCACAATTCCTATTCCAGACTAGATGTTCTCCTAACTCATACCTCGCTATTTAACCACACAGTGGATGCCCAGATCCACCCTTGCCCTTGGTCTGACCACGCGGTAGTTAGCATCAAAATTCAGCTGGGACTTAGTCTCACAACCCCTGGGAAGTGGAGCTTAAACGAGGCACTTCTAACCAATCCCGGATCGCTAGCTCAAATAGAACATGACATTCAAGATTACTTCACGTTAAACATGGTCCCCGAGGCAAATATAGGGTGGGTCTGGGTAGCGCACAAAGCATACATTAGAGGCACCATAATTAAAATGGCAGCTGCCAGAAAGAAACAATGCATTCAAAAAGAAAATGACTTATTTAAAAAACTGCAGTACTTGGAAAAAGCAATTCAGGCCAAAGCTCCTGGGGTCTCTAGAACCCAGCTAGACAACGCTAGACTAGAACTAGATTCTGTACTAGCCGCTAAAACTGAACAGGCCCTTAGGAAAACTAGGCATAAGTTTTACGCCCAGGGTAACAAGCCCTCCCCTATGCTTGCACGCAGACTCAACCTAAAGAAAAACTTAACTCATATCACCAAAATTAAAACGGAAAGTGGAGAAATTACAATGAACCAATCGGAAATAAAAAAGACATTCCACAAGTGCTACCAAGAAATCTACTCGGCAAAAACAAAAGCCAATAACTTCACAGTGCAGGAATTCCTTAACAGCCTAGACATTCCCAAAATCTCGGAGGGGGAATTAGACTCCCTAAATGCAGAGATAACCCCGTCCGAAGTTATTGACACTATAAAAACGCTTAAAGCAGGAAAAGCACCTGGCCCGGATGGCTACTCAAACTTATATTATAAAAGCCTTGCAAGACACCTTGCCCCACACCTAAGCAAATTATTTAATGAGATGCTATTAGGAGAGCCAATGCCAGCCGAGCTAAACCAGGCAGATGTAGTCTTTATCCCTAAACCAGGAAAAGATACTTTAAATCCAAGGAACTATAGGCCAATATCCCTGTTAAACGGGGACATTAAAATCCTATCTAAGCTAATGGCAGCAAGGGTAGCCAAATTCCTCCCCAAACTAATACACAAAGACCAAGTGGGCTTTGTGCTGTACAGACAAGCTGGGGATAACATACGACGTATTCTAAATGTCTCCCACATAGCTAAAAAGGCGAATATACCTCTCAGTCTAGTAGCCTTAGATCTAGAAAAGGCATTCGACTCCGTTGAATGGCCTTATTTACATGCGGTTCTAGATAAATTCGGCATCAGAGGCAAATTTACAAATCTAGTAAATACATTATACAAAGCACCGACGGCAAGCCTTAGGCTTCCATGGGCTAATAGAGATCTTATAAACATCCAGAGAGGTACAAGGCAGGGATGCCCCCTGTCCCCGCTACTATTCGCTCTAGCCATCGAACCTCTCGCTCAGGCATTAGGACATGCCCCACCATACAGGGTATTGAGGTGGGATGTCAACAAATGAAATGCAGTTTGTTCGCAGATGACATCTTGTGCACGCTTACAAAACCGGTAACCTCAATAGCAGCCCTTATGGACTTAATGTCCCGGTTTGGGAACTTGTCAGGCCTCAAAGTTAACGCAGATAAATCTGAAATAATATGCATGAGAGTGCCCTCAGACCAGGTACAAGCCCTAAAAGAGGGACACTCGTTCTCATGGCCAAAGGGAAGTATCAAATATCTAGGAGTTAACCTCACACCAGAGTTGTCAGCTTTATACAAAGAAAATTATATCCCCCTTTACAAAAAATTACAAACAGATCTACTTAGGTGGAATAGACACAACCTGTCATGGACAGGAAGAATAAACGCTTTTAAAATGAACATGTTACCCAAAATCTTATACTATTTTAGAACACTCCTGATTAGAATACATAGAGGAGATCTAGATGGCTTCCAAAAAGCGGTATTCCGATTCATCTGGCAACATAAACACCCGAGAATCAACAAGTCCCTAATGTATAGAGACAGAGAAGTAGGGGGTTTGTCGTGCCCAAATTTGATACACTACTTTAAAGCAGCCCAGATTTCCTTCCTACCACAAGCCCATTCCAGTGAACACCAACCAATGTGGGTATCCCTAGAGAACTATCAAATGAAACCCTACAAATGGGATAATATAATTTGGTCCCCGACACTCCCCCCAATAGCAAAATCAGGCCACAATAATCCAATGATTAAATTATCCCTGCAGGAGTGGAGAGGGGCGAACTCCAAGCGGCAGTTAACACACTCCCTTTCCTCTCTCACGCCAGTCCTTTCGGGGTCCCAGATTATGAAGGAATTAGGGGGGGTCTCAAAAGCGTGGTGGCTCTCGCGGAAACTAGACCTGCTAGGGGCATGGTTCCAAGACGGCAACCTTTTAACCTCTATACAATTCATAAATAAGTACAATCTACCAGACAGGGAGATATTTAACTATAACAAGATATGCCACAGGGTCCAAGAACTGGTCAAATCCTGGGGTCCCCCACAGGACACCTGGTTTGCGAAAGTATGTGCGCAGAATCCCCTAGCCAGAGGCATAATTGGTACCCTTTACTCGC
Organism: Discoglossus pictus; assembly: GCA_027410445.1. NCBI lineage: Eukaryota > Metazoa > Chordata > Amphibia > Anura > Alytidae > Discoglossus > Discoglossus pictus. The sequence continues at coordinate 16,954,428 of CM050173.1, read as the reverse complement.
TTGCCAACAAGCCACTTAAAGACCAAAAGCCTAAACATGTCCTACAATGGGAACAGGAAATGGGAGTAGAATGGGACACCCAGAGATGGGGAAAAATACACAAGGCACTGACTAAAGGCTCCCTCTTCTTTAGCTATTTAGAAACAGCAACTAAAGTACTACACAGGGTATACATGACACCTGACAGGCTAAATAAGATAAATCCGCTTTCCCCTCCTGAGTGCTTTAGGAACTGCTCAGATAGAGGAACCTTTGGCCACATCTGGTGGGACTGCCCAAAAGTACAGGCCCTGTGGCGAAGGGTAACTGCAATGATCACTGAGGTATTAGACAAGGAAATACACCCCTCTAGGGAGACATGCTTACTGGGAATGCCAGTACTGAACGTTAATAAGAACCATAACAAGTGGATACAAATGGTCATGCTGGCAACCAAAAGCCACATTGCAAAGAATTGGAAATCACCCCATTTAGACGCCCACGAGGTTATAAAAAAATTAAACCAGATCATGATTTATAAAAAAAATTACGCATTCAATAAACAACTCCCTCTCCACTTTTAGTCAAATTTGGGACAGATGGGTGGAGTCGGACAAAGCTATTTTAATTTAACAAAAACTTGATTTAGAGTGGAAATTAGTACACTAGGAAGGGAAGGCGTAATCGGATGAGGCGGAGACTCCAGGCCGGGGTGACGGGTGTCTTGGGCGTTGACAACTACTGGCGAATTGTGTAAACTGAAGAGGATAGACAAGAAGAAAGAGGAAAAAAAAAAAAAAGCAAGGAAGATACAGGTAATAAGTTCATTGACTTGTTTATTCATTGTTTGTTCGATGTTATACTTCCCATATACTAGGTGAATAATGTAATTCTCGAGCTATGCAAAATTGAACATCTATATATATCTACATGGAAAGACAACAAGTTAGCTCACATGTAAGAATTTGACAAGTTTAGTATTGAGAAGTCAATTGCTAGGGAAGGAATAGCTAGCAGGCCTTTCCTGCAAAGTTGAGAAAACGGAAAAAGGTTATGGTGGACACATAAAGCAGACACCCAAAATTGTCAGGACAGGATAATCATTATTGACAACAAAGTTGTACAAGATATCTAAAACGTTGTTAAAAAATCCTGTTTATGCAAAATTGTGTTGGACCTGCGAGTCCAACAATATTGTGTTATTGAGCACTGCTTATGTGTCAATAAAAAGATTTTGAAAAAAAATAAATAAACACATACAGTGTGTTAAAAAAAGGTGACCATAAGCTAAAAAAGGAGGAGGAGGAGGGAAAAAAAACTATCTATAAAAATATGTATGTACAGTACAGTGGGAAATACTGTAACTGTAATAATAAACCAACTTACATGTACTTCATCCTCAAGCAGTGCAAAATGTTCTCTATCTATCAAGTGAAATCTCTTGCCATCACCACAAGAAATGATGTGGCATCTCACAAGGATTGCTTAGCTGTGACTACATTCACTGGGGCCAGAGTACTATCACCATCTCTCATCCTTTCAACACATGTATTTATGCAATAAATGGCCAGTTTTGGACTTTAATAGTCCCAAGCCAGATCTGCATTGCTAGGAGTTGAACTTGTGAGATGTATCTGATATTCACCTGGCGAGGAAGCTTTTATCATCTCCTTCAGCATCCTCTTCCACTGCTTGTAGAGGACTCTTACTTTGAGGCCACCAATTGGAGCTGTGGCTGCTCTGGCCTCCTTCTCCATCATCCTCATGACCTTTGCCTGCCTGTCATCATAACAATGCCTAACAGACATCCATATGCGCATAATCAACATTAGTGACTGCAGCTGCCCTGGGGCCAGTCTTATCTTAACTACCCCTTGCTTGTGATAATGGAGGTGCGGGCACGGATGTCAATTAGGAGTACGACATCTCCTCTGGCCTGTAGTTAGGATCAATGTGTTTGCTCCAGCCTCTTGTCCTCCTGACAGTGGAAAGGGATCCATAAATCCCTGATCTGACCCTGTGGCCTATCCCTCCCCACTACACCACTCCCCGTGATTAGGCCCCTCCCCCTCTGGTCATCTATGGGCTCATTCCACCTTCCCTCTACCTCACCTCCCGTCATCGCCCCCAGACCTATCACTTCTAGCTCTTCCCCCTCCACTCCAACCCTCCCTACGTCTTTTTCCCTCACAACTTCCCTCACCCCCATTCCTACTCCCACCCTCCCTATATTTCCTTCCCTCACCCCACTTCCTCCCTCCCTCTCTCTGCCTCCCCCACACTTCCTCCCCTCCTCCCTCTTCCTTCCACTTCCTTCCTCCCTACCTCTACCTTTTCCATTGCACCTCTACCTGTAGCACACTCTACCAGAGTGGGCTCCTCTTTCAGGAAACAACCTATACAGGAGGGGGAAGGGTCCTATGCTAGAATATATATATATATATATATATATATATATATATATACCGTATATATATATATATATATATATATATATATATATATATATATATATATATATATAATAGTACATTTGTGTTCACATTTGAACTTGATTCCTTCTCAGAATTCCAATAAAAGAAATGCAGTTATTGCACTGCATTCTGGGAGCCTGGCTAGGGACATGAAAATATATCCACAAGACACCCACCTGTCTCCTTTGCTCCCACTATATATAACCCATTCTCCCTGTACTTTGCTGGCTCTTTTCAGCACTTGCTCTCTTCCTTGATACACTTCCCCAGTATTTTGAACTGCTCCACAGTGCCACCTCTTGGAGCTTCAATAGAAATGCTCTTGTTTAAAAAGGCTGTTATGATCCTACGGCTTCAGTTGGGTTCAGAAAGATGGCTGTTGCCATATTTCCAGTGTTTAGAAATCTTATATCCTCAGAATAAAACACGCATCTTGATTATGCATGTTTAACTGAACTTTATTGATCAACAACAGTGAATATATTTCCCACACAGCAACACCCATCTTCAACAGCCCCCACCCTCTCAGCCATGCAGCCTGCCTGTCAATCACACATGACATTAATGTGACAGGCAGGCTATTAACTGCCTGTGGTGAGGAGTCTGTCACTCAATGGGAATATGGCCAGTTGTCATTTCCCTTCCTGTATCTAGCCCTGGGAAAGGTAATTAGCATATTCCTGTCATCCCTAGGTTTATGGCCTACCAGGGTTCTTTGATCATCTCAGTGGAGACTCCAAGTAGCTTGGCCCCCTAAATTGCACCCATTGTTCCAAATGCACAGGGAATCCCAGTATAACCCTTTATTAATATACCCTGGGGAGAATAGAGCATATTGATTCTACATATGGCTGGGTACCATTCATACATCACATATAGACAAGTATAACCTGGCTCACACACAGGATGGCTTACAGCAAAACAACACCAATGATTTTGTAACCAATATTAAACAGCTCATGCCAAAAGGCAATTCTAGTCCATGATAATCCAGACCTCCTTAATAGTACAACAATCCCCAAGAGTTCAGTGGGCCCTTGTGAACATGACACAGGAATGCACCAATTTCTGGCCAGAGTGAAAGGTGGCTAAGAAGGCACAGGGGGATCCAGGGGGCTCAGAGGGGGCATGTGGCAGGAAAAATATCAAATGCAAAAAAAAAAAACACAAATGCCCCCCCCCCCCAAAGGAGGGCCCCAGTGCACTGCACCACTGGTTGCCCCTGATTTGATGGATCTTGCTGTACCTCACAATCATGCTGTTTGATCATTACCATAGGCTGCTAAAACAAAATTAACAAACAGAGTTTTCTATTTTGTGTTGTAGCTTGTAGCTTGTTCTTGTAGCTAAATAACTCTAGAAGAATGTGAGAGGTTTTGTGATAGTGTATACTGTGAGCCCAATCACATAGACCCAAGCGCTTAGGTATATGTTTCCAGTGATTGTTCTCGTAGTGTATCAGTCACCAAGATGTCCCACTCTGTTTTGTTATTGATGTTGTGTTGTCTGATGTGCCGCTACTCCCCTAGACACTGTTCACACCGGTGTCATGTAAGAATGCAAGATTTGGAAGAAGTGGGGGAGATGTTTGAAGAGCGCACAATCTAGGGTGTAGGTTATTAACTGGCCTTTGTTTTTCTCTTTTCAGCTATTGAGAGACATAGCAGTGTATGCTGTGATTTTAATCTCCCAAGATCATTGTTGGAGAACACCAAAGTGTTTTCTTTGTCGAGTATATTCCTATCCTGTGTTGTACTGTGTGCCTATCACATATGTGTGGTGAGGCTGGTGTCTTTTTAGCTAAAGCATGAGTATTTACAGTTGGTTTTTAATAAGAATATATCTTTATTTGCAAAATTCAAATCCAAGTTGGTTAAATCAATTGGTAAATGCAAAAAAACTGTAACAAACGCGTTTCGCTGCTGATAATCCGCATCTGTGGTCATAATAAAGTGACTCGACTTTGTATATATATATATATATATGTAATTTTCTCTTTTTTTCCGCAGTATAGGGCTCCCAGTCCCCCACCCCAATCCATGTCCTCCCTAAGTCCCATACAAAACTATATTTGATCCACCCATGCGTTTGCTGCTTGTTCCTTATATTATTAATATGTGCACATCCATATAAATACAAATCAGATAAGGACCTTTACCTGTTGACGTGTACCACCTAGGAAGCAGTGATTCAATCCAGTGAGACCAACACTTTGTACAGCAAGTAATATATTACAACCAGCCAGCTAAGAACAACTTACAGCTCTGTGTAGAGGGTATGTGGGGATCACGAAGTAAAGCAGCAGTCAGCTCTCACCTTTAAGATTCATTGTATACAAACTACTAAAGATACAAATTAAAGGTATAGGTAATGATCGCAATACATGATTGTGAGGTGAATTAGTATTATATTTATATTATATTTTATTAATAATATAAGGAACATGTACCAAACGTATTATAAACTCGCGAGATATAGTGTAAATTAAATCACTGCTCCCTAAGTTGTACGCATCATCAGGTAAGGGTCCTTACCTGATTTATATTTGTATACATTTGCACATATAAAAAATATAAGGAACAAGTAGTGAATGTATTACACGCTCGCAAGAGGGATAGTTTATATACAAGTTCATATATTCCTACTTTTAGTGCGACCCACACAAATATTTTAAATCTGCATAGTTAGGGTTATTTAGCTACAAGAAGTAAAGAACATAAATTAGTAAACTATGCTTTCTCGTTTAGTATTAGAAGCCTCGAAGGTGTGGTAATGATCACATAGCATGACTGTAAGGTACAGCAAGACCCATCAAATATCACATAGCATGACTGTAAGGTACAGCAAGACCCATCAAATATCACATAGCATGACTGTAAGGTACAGCAAGACCCATCAAATATCACATAGCATGACTGTAAGGTACAGCAAGACCCATCAAATATCACATAGCCTGACCATAAGGTACAGCAAGACCCATCAAATATCACATAGCATGACCATAAGGTACAGCAAGACCCATCAAATATCACATAGCATGACCATAAGGTACAGCAAGACCCATCAAATATCACATAGCATGACCATAAGGTACAGCAAGACCCATCAAATATCACATAGCATGACCGTAAGGTACAGCAAGACCTATCAAATATCACATAGAATGATTATAAGGTACAGCAAGACCCATCAAATATCACATAGCATGACCGTTAGGTACAGCAAGACCTAGCAAATATCACATAGAATGACCGTAAGGTACAGCAAGACCCATCAAATATCACAAAGCATGACCGTAAGGTACATCAAGACCCATCAAATATCACAAAGCATGACCGTAAGGTACATCAAGACCCATCAAATATCACAAAGCATGACCGTAAGGTACATCAAGACCCATCAAATATCACAAAGCATGACCATAAGATATAGCAAGACCCATCAAATATCACATAACATGACCGTAAGTTACATCAAGACCCATCAAATATCACATAGCATGACTGTAAGGTACAGCAAGACCCATCAAATATCACATAGCTTGACTGTAAGGTACAACAAGACCCATCAAATATCACATAGCATGACCATAAGGTACAGCAAGACCCATCTAATATCACATAGCATGACCGTAAGGTACAGCAAGACCCGTCAAATATCACATAGCATGACTGTAAGGTACAGCAAGACCCATCAAATATCACATAGCATGACCGTAAGGTACAGCAAGACCCGTCAAATATCACATAGCATGACTGTAAGGTACAGCAAGACCCATCAAATATCACAAAGTATGACCGTAAGGTACAGCAAGACCCATCAAATATCACATAGCATGACTGTAAGGTACAACAAGACCCATCAAATATCACAAAGCATGACCGTAAGGTACAGCAAGACCCATCAAATATCACATAGCATGACCGTAAGGTACAGCAAGACCCATCTAATATCACATAGCATGACCGTAAGGTACAGCAAGATCCATCAATGATCACATAGCATGACTGTAAGGTACATCAAGACCCATCAAATATCACATAGCATGACCGTAAGGTACAGCAGGACCCATCTAATATCACATAGCATGACTGTAAGGTACAGCAAGATCCATCAATGATCACATAGCATGACCGTAAGGTACAGCAAGACCCATCTAATATCACTGATATAGTTTGTAAAGTGTGCGAAACTCTCCAAACTATATGTACGGAATTCCATACATCCCGCAGTGCACATGTACGAAGCCAGCATAGGAAGGGGACAGAGAGGGGGAATGGGGGAAAGAGACAGAGGGGGAAAGGGACACATGGGAGGGAGGAGGTGGGAAGAGACAGCAGAAGAATGAGACACATGGGAGGGAGGAGGGGGAAAGAGACAGAGGGGAAAGGGTGAAAGAGACATAAGCGGAAAGGGGGAAAGAGAGGGGAGGGAAGAGGCACAGGGAAGATAGAGAGGCAAGAGACAGGGGCGAGAAAGATGGGGGGAAGAGAAACATGAGATGGAGCTGGGGGAAGGGACAAAAAGGAGGGAGAGGGGGGAAAGAGACACAGGAGAGGGAGAGGGGGAAAGAGACACAGGGGAGGGAGAGGGGGAAGAAAGATACACAGGGTGGAAAGGGGGAGCAAAGAGACACAGGGGAGGGAGAGGGGGAAAGAGATACAGGGGAAGGGGGTGGTGGTGGGGGGTGGAATATATATATTATCCCATCATTTATGACGGGCAAACGACTATACTATAAATAATACTCATCTTTACTCATATTTGAAATCATAAGCAAATTGTCGGTTATTAATCATAAAGTGGTTTAAACAAATGAATTTCACTGACGGAAAAAAATAACAGTAAAGGTCAATCTGATAAATGACTGAATGTGAGAAAAATAACAGCAAAAGTCATTACATTGATTGAAGTAAAATGTAACAAAAATGAATAATCAGTCATCCCTTCCAGTTTAAGTTAATGCAGTAAAATAATGGTACACCAGGAGAAAATCTATAAAAAAAAAACTATAAGAGCAAATAAATGAAGACTGTTTACTCATATGTCATTATAAAAAGAGACATTTAAGTAATTAAAAGCAAACCCAGCAAATGTTACCAAATAACATGCAAGAAGATATTCTGATACAATGTGAACAGTAACAGTGTAACATATGTTTAATACTATAAACTTGGAACGAAAAAATAGTTATAACATAAGGTCACCATTTATTTTAAAATATGACTACATTGTTTCATCTGAGACAAACTGACTGGGATTCAATAAAAGAGTATCGAGGGAGATAATTATATTTGGGGAAAAGGGGTCTGGTTTGGTAAAACTTCAAAATATAACATTTGTGAAATATTATCCTCTAAACTATTTGTCTAAAATATATTTATAAATTCACCAATACTCATTATCAAAAATAAAACATGGCAAAGAAACCTTTGAAATACAGGAATACCCCGTTTAGTGCTGTAGATATGTTCTGGGTAATAGGAAATAATAGGAAGTAATAGATGTTAAAGCTCAGGCTCATCTTTCAACCTAGCTTTTTTTGGTGACAAACGGGTCCATTTTGGCATGCCCGTCATGATGAATGTGCAGTGTAACAGTGTGTGTGCGCGAGACAAATCCGTTAGCGTAGCTGTGTACTTCCTTCCTCATTATATAAGTTATTGTTCTATAATGGCGCAAATGTGTGGTATGAAGCTGTGGCTGATTTAGCGTCCTTCGTCTTAAATGGCGTCTGACTTTTTCGGAATATCCGTAGCTGTTTTGTGGTGTTTTGCGTGTTTCTGGTGGTGTTTTGCGTGTTTAGGGTCCTTTAGCCTCGTTTTCGTTTTGTTCGGCGCCCATTTTTTCTTTCGGGTGTTTAAACTCTAAAATGTGGACTTAAATCGAGGTGTCACTTTACTTTCAGAGGTCCTGAGTGCCCCCCCCCTTGCTGTGGGTTAGCTTTTTATGTGTTTGTTGTGTGTATTTATTGTGTTTGTAATGTTTTTGGGGTTGCGCGGGTTGCGTCCTTGTTTTCGGATCTCGTATGTCTTTTTCGGAAATTCCGTAGGTGTTTGGTGGTGTTTTGCGTCTTTAGACTGCTGTAGCTTCATTTTCGTTTTTTTCGGCCGCCATTTTTTTTCTCGCTTAGAGAATTTTTTAGTGTCTAAACTCTTTTATTTTGAGTTAAATTGAGGCGTAACTTCAGTTTTTGAGGTCCTGGATGCTCCCCTAGGTAAGCTTTTTGTGTATTTCTTGTGTGTATTTCTTGTATTTTTCATGTTTTCATATGCGCGGGTTGCAAAACACCGCCAGCCACGTACAACTTGTACCCAGGAACGTACGAGGTACAAAATACACTTTTAGAAAGGACGGAACATGCTTGTGAGCTGCGTAACACATAGACAATCGCCGCCATTTTACAACACTAACTTGCAACTATTAACGGTTTGCCTTCGCGTACACAGCATATTTCTAATGCACAGTCGGGACATTCATAACACTATCTCCTCAGGGCACCAACAGTCCAACTGGACATTATATGCTGCAGGACAATAAAAAGAGATTGTTAGCTCTTCAGGCTATTGATTGCTGGATATATTAATTAGAAATAGGTAAAGTATATTAATCTATTAAGTAACTTATTCATTGATTATTATTTTAAAAATATAGACAAATGTATCTTACACTGCATCCTGGGAACCTTGGCAGGGACATGCAAATGTGCCCACAAACGCTACGCTCCTGCAATCCATAACCATATCAAACGTGGCTTCCCTTAAGCATATGCCTGCTGTATCAAACAGCTTTGAGCAAAGCTAGGGCTGGAATATACACAAGCTAGGAATCCCACCCCTTTACAGCCGTTTCAAGGTTACTGCCTATCATCAGCATGGGGCCGGTTCCGTAGCTTATGTAGTTAGTTCTCTAGTTCATGACAACAATCATTTTATATGGTGGGCAAGAGAGCAATATATATATATTTTTTTAAATCCTCGTTATTTATTAAAAAAAATAAACAAATATATATATATATATATATATATATATATATATATATATAGTTGCAAAAATGTAATTCCCGGAGCAGAATTCAAAGGCTTTGAATGTATTGTTGCTCATTTTTGTTACGTCTTTTTGGTCAATATGCTGAAATATAGCTCTGTGGGTCATACTTATCTGCCAATGAGATTTACAGATTTACAGTAAATTGACTGCACACAGTTATTTTAAAGAAATTGTATTTAAAAAAAAAAAAAATTGTAATTTTGTATTTTTTACAAAATATTCTTTTTTAAAATGCATTATAAAAATGTTGCATCTCTATCTACAGTATCTACTTAAAGGGAAGTTGTACTTTATCAGATATGTATTTAGTGTTTATATATGGACAGCCTTTTCCTTTTATAATTATTTAAAATTTTAAGCCATGGCAATGCTGTTTGACACACACATGCCTGGCAGTGTTTTCCGCATTTCGGGGTCGTGTATCCTCGTTTTCATTTTTTTTCGGCCGCCATTTTTTTCTTGCTTAGCCGATTTTAAAATACCGAAACTCCTTAAATTCGACTTTAATTAGCGTGCAACCTCACTGACAGATATCGTGGCTGTCCCCCCATGCTGTGTGTCAGTTTTTTTTATGTTTTGTTTGTATTTTGCAGCATTTTTGTTGTTTTTGGATGTATGCGTTTCGCACGGTAACTTTGTATTTTTGTGACCACGTTTTTTTTTTTATAAGTTCCGTGGGTTGTAATTAAAATCCGTACGTCCTTGTCAGCGTTTTTTTTGCGCTTCGGGGTCGTGTAGCCTCGTTTTCATTTTTTTCGGCCGCCATTTTTTTTCTTGCTTAGCCGATTTTCAGGTGGCGAAACTCCTTAAATCCGACTTTACTTTGTGTGCAACCTCACCCCCAGACGTCCTGGACGTTCCCCCATGCAGTGTGGTTTTCTTTTTTTTTTCAGTGTTTTTGGTGGTTTTTGCTGTACGCGTTTCGCCCGTTACCTTCGTATTTTTGGGAACTCATATTTTTTTATTTTTCTAAGTCCGTGTTTCCTCATTATTGTTTTTTTCTAAGTCCCGTGGGTTGTATATATTTTTTTTTAAAGTCCCACTGCGTGGTTTTTGTTTTTAAAGTCACGCTTTTCTGGGTTGTATTTTGCCGTGAGTGAGGCGCCGTAGAGCCTCCACCTCCGCAAATACAACCCCTCACTTTGCAGCCGATGTTGGAGCCTCCACCTCTGCAAATGCGGCCCTCGCTTCTCGAGGGACGCAGTTCTGCGCGCTCGCAAAGCGTGACGACAACTCGCAATTTGACAACTATTATATGTGATTCCACCTTTCCCCAAAATTCTGCTCAGGATTACTATATGTTAGTGTAAGAAAATACATAGTAAAGAATAATTGTATATATGCTCATATTTTTCTTTTATTGTTGTTGTGTATAACATGTATCAAGTTTATAATTCAAAAACATTTTTATCCTCTTGAATTTCAGTGATCTTACAAATTCCTTGTCAATTAATAATTTGTTTACATATATTCTGATTGATGTACGCGTTTCGCCCGTTATCTTCGTATTTTTGGGACCTCGTTTTTCTATGTCCCGCGGGTCATAATTGTTTTAAATAATTTGTTTCCATATATTCTTAATATAATGATGTAACTTGTTACATGTTAGTAGATGACCTGTATATAATACAGCTTCAGTCTGTCTCCCCCTTACAAAGCGTATGTACATCAGCATATTTATTGCTACAGTGGAGATTAAATTGATTTCTAACCAGATTTTCCCCTGGCCTTTAACAATCACATGCAATCAAATAATCAAATGCAAAACAATTCATTATAATAATGTATCTTAGACGCGTTTAATCCTTAGAGACGCTCACAGAAACATTTCATTAAATTGTACCCTTTTGTCTTTATTACGCTTGCTTTCAGATATCTAGTGCAGCTGCTTCACTTTGAAAATGGAAAGAGTTTTTAGATTAAAAAAAGTTGATTATATTGTGGAATAAGCCATTAAAAGTTTTGTTTTTTGCTGCTGTGGTTCTTACTTTCTAATGGATAGCTTATAATGGTGTATACATTTATTAATGATTTTGCTACACAATCTTCACTCTATTACGTTCAGGATGGTGTCCGCAGCTACTGAATCTTGTCTTAATTTATCAAGCATCTTTAATATTGTATTTATTAGTTTTGTACACAAATAGATGATCTTTTCTGTTATCCGCACACCAGCAGTGGCGGCCAGCGGCCACAAGTTGGCGTGATGGATGCTCTCCGAGACTTTCTTCAATTTCTTGTTAGCGTGAGTGTTAGATTGGGATGTTAAGGTTAGGGGTCATGGTTAGGGGTTAGGATTATATTTTATGGGTTAGGGTTAGAGTTGAGGGTTAGGGTTATATTTAGGGGTCAGGGTTAAGAGTTTTGGTTTAGCGTTAGGATTATATTTAGGGGCTAGGAGTTAGGGTTTAGGGTTAGAGTTATATTTAGGGGTTAGGTTTAGAAGTTAGCCTTATATTTAGGGGTAAGGCTTAGGAGCTACGGTTAGCATTATTTTTAGGTGTTAGGCTTAGGAGTTAGGGTTATATTAAGGGGTTAGGAGTTAGGGTTAGGGATATATTTAGGGGTTAGGGTTAGGAGTTAGGGTTATAATTAGTGGTTAGGGTTTAGTGTTAGGGTAGAGGCAGATGATAAGCTTTATTTTACTATGTAAAGTTTATCATCTGTCACTACTCAAACTATAACCCTAATCCTAACCCTAACCGTAGAAAATTGAACATAGATTTGGCTGCGTCACCTAGTGCTGGTGGGCAGATAACAGGAAAGTTCCCACATAGCGAAAAATAATAAACCACAAAACAAATATAAAAAGAGAAAATAATGTTCATTATATGTGTGTTGTAACTTATTTTTCAGTAAAGGTAGAATTAATTTATAGATTTGCTATCATAAATGTAAAATATCAGGGTATAAATATTACAAAAGATTGTTTTTTTCTGGAGAAATTATGGAGCTTTACGGAAAAAAGCCTCTACTGGCCTGAAGGAAATCCTGTTATTTTCCAAAAGCAGTTTGTACAGAGATTAAAAAGGCAGTTTTTTTACAACTACATTTGTAAAATTTAAAAACTAATATTTATTATTTCAAATGCTTTGTAGCAAATATATGACATTTTAAGGAAATAACACATTAATATTATTACAAAAAGAAAAACACTAATTCTCTAATATCTTTAAAAAAAATAAATAATTATATAAATGCAGTAAAAAATAATTAAATCTTTAAAAATGAAAATGATAAAATTTGCACAATACAACATAAAATTAATTAGCATTTAAACTGGTACATAACAATCAGATATGTGATTTATATTAAATTGAAGTTTGTAAGTAAGTAAAATGCTAGAATTACGTTTTTTGCCAATTCACGCTGTCAACCTCTGAATGTCCGACCCGTTGTTAGGTTCCTGGTTAATAAATATTTACTTATTTCCGGTCCCTTGGTTTTAGTAACTTATTACGGCCTCTTACACACAAACCATCCTTTTAGTTTTAATTTGTTAACATTTTTAATTAACAGTTAATAAGTAGACATAATTTCTGGAAAAACAAAATTCAGTGTTTCAGGGTGTTTGTTTTCTTTGTTCAGTCGTTTCTGTCTCTCCGTGACCTCATGGACCATAACACATCAGGCACATCTTTATATCCATAGTCATGCTGATCCACTTGGTATTCATAGCAGAGATACTGAAGTGGGTTGCCAGATCCTTCTCCAGCTCCTGGTATTCCTAGGGGTCTCCCATCCAAGTACTGACCAGGCCCAGCCCTGTATGGCTTCAGGGTGGTGTGACCTCTTGGTTCCCTGACTGGGATGAAACCCAGGTCACAGTGGTGAAAGCACCGAATCCCAACCACTGGACCACCAGGGAACCTGTATTTCAGAATAGATCCCTTTTATTATTCCACACACAAATACTTTTTTCAACCCTCTCAGGGCCAATAAATATAAGTCATAAGCTCTCACTTTGACCCTGACACCCGGAAGTATTACATTCTTGCAACTTCATTTATCTTTCTGATCATTTTGTTGTTTAAGCTACTCGGTTGTTGATATTATAGATTGGTGCTGTTGTTGTTCAGTCATGTCCATCTCTTAGTGACCATATGGACGCAACACATCAGGTACATTTGTGTTTGGTTGTGCTTATCCATATGGTTTTCTTGGTAAACATACTTGTTGCCTGTTCCTTCTCCACTGGAGCATAATTTGTCTGACATCTTTGCAATGACCTGCCCATCTTGGGTGACCCTACATGTTATATAGCTCACAGCTTCATTGAAGTACACAAGGTTCAGAGGGGCTAATGTTGGTACACACTTGACAAACAAGGGACTTTTTATTTGAGCTACCGTATTTCCCTGAAAATAAAACCAGGTCTTATATAAATGTTTGTTCCAAAAGTCACATTAGGGCTTATTTTCGGGTGATGTGTGTGTATATATATATATATATATATATATATATATATATATATATATATATATATATATATATATAAATAAATATAAATATTTTTTTATTTTTTTTTAATTAGCTTTTTGTTGTTGTTTTTTTTCTTCTTTTGTTTAGGCAGCCCCCGCCATCCCCCATGCCTGTGAGACTCCCTGCTTTAGCAAATAGACGATCCGGCAGGCGCAGAAGAGGCAGAGAAGACCACTACTGTGGATCAGGGTAAGAGAGGGGAGAGAGCCTGGTGAGGGTGAAGGTGAGGTTGAGGGGGCACAGGGGGCATGAGCCAGGGTGGGGGGATGGCAGAGAGGCCTAACCAAGGGCAAAAAAAAAAAAAAAAAAAGCCAATATAAAAAAAAAATGGGGAGGGGGGCTGGCAGGAGGTAGGGGTCTGGGTGTGAGGGGTTAGGAACTATTAGCCTGCGGCATTAGGAGGAGCTGGGATAGGGGGGGGGGGGGGTCAGAAGGGACCAGGTGTCTGGGGCCAGGAGTGAGGGGCCCGGCTATAAACTTATGTATTATTACTATGTATTACTTGTGCATTACTCCTACTTTTACTATTTTATTCTACATTCTAAAACATTTTGCCAGTTTTCAAGCATAGTTCTTCAAGAGCTAATTTTACATTTCTGACTACAGTGGTCAATTAATATATTAAGGAAGGTAATTATGAGTTAATAGAGTTGAAGTAAGCAAATACAAAGCGTATTTTATTCAAAATGAATATTTGAATTGATATGCATGCATATGGGTAAATTGTTTGTATTTAGAAAATTGGAAATCCAAACAATATATGTAGAATAATGGCCTAAAAAACTCTCTTTTTTGGAAAAAAATATTTGTTTGTCTTAAAAATTGCAATCGTATTTTCCAAATACATGTCAGAATATTTAATACGCAGCACAACTGAATATATAAAAACTAGCGAATTGCCCGTCAAAAAATGACGGCAATGAAATTGTAAGTGAGCTAATGGTGTTTGGTGTATATAATAATAAAATAAATAATAGATTAATAAATGAGTATACTTTACCTATTGTGAAGTAATATATGCAGGAAGCATTGTGTTGAAGAGCTGGCAATCTGTTTCATGTTGCTGCATCATCAGTGCTGTGGAGCGGCTGTGTAAGCGTCATGAATGTGTGTAGTGTAATAGGCTGCGTGCGCGAGACCAAACCGTTAGCGTAGCTGTGTACTTCCAGATTGTATAAGTTATTGTTCTAAAATGGCGACTAATGTGTGGTATGCGGCTGTGGCTGATTTAGCGTCCTTCGTTTTCTATGTCGTACGACTTTTTCGGAAAATCCGTAGCTGTTTGGATGTGTTTTGCATGTTTATGGACCTTTAGCCTCATTTTCGTTTTGTTCGGCTGCCATTTTTTCTCTCGCTTCGGTGATTTTCGGGTGTCTAAACTCCGAAATTTGTACTTAAATGGAGGTGTAACTTCACTTGCAGAGGTCCTCGGTGCCCCCCTTGCTGTGAGTAACCTTTTTATATGTTTGTTGTTTGTATTTATTGTGTTTGTAATGTTTTTGGGGTTGCGCGGGTTGCGTCCTTGTTTTTTAATCTCGTAGGTGTTTTTCGGCAAATACGTAGGTGTTTGGAGGTGTTTTGCGTCTTTAGACTGCTGTAGCCTCGTTTTCGTTTTTTTCGGCGGCCATTTTTTCTCTCAGAGTATTTTTCAGTGTCTAAACTCTCTTATTTTGAGTTAAATTGAGGTGTAACTTCAG
The DNA here is from genome assembly GCA_027410445.1 of Discoglossus pictus. Classification (NCBI taxonomy): domain Eukaryota; kingdom Metazoa; phylum Chordata; class Amphibia; order Anura; family Alytidae; genus Discoglossus; species Discoglossus pictus. Next base: position 16,938,746 of record CM050173.1, on the reverse strand, counting down.
TTTTTTGCCCCCCCCCCCCCCTTGCTGTAGGTAAGCTTTTTATGTATGTGTTGTGTGTATTTAATGTGTTTTTCATTTTTTCATGTGCGTGGGTTGCGGTCGATTTTTGCAAGGTCGTAATTGGTCGTAACGTGTCTCGTATTTCTTTGCGAGGTCCGCAGTTTCTTTTGGAAATCTTTAATTCCCATCACCAAAGTATCTTGTAAAGATAAATTAATTCCTTTATATCACAGGATTTAAATCAGTTTCAATTGAAGCATTTGATATTTGGATTCAATGTTCATATCTATGTTAATATGTATTCATTTACCAAACATTCCTGTTTCATGACAAAAATGTATTAAAACTTACGAGAAAAAAGTTATTGGATCACTCCAGTCCTTTAGACCAGATTGTCACATCACAAATTCTTGAAGTCACCTGAATCGCTGACCCTATAGATTTGAGTTAATAAGCATTTACCTCTGACCAGTTAAATTGTTGCAAACACTGACGTATGTAGGTATATGTACGTCAGCATCGTTATATTAAGCTGTTAATAAGTAGTCCGGGGCCACTGATAGTAAGTTTATAACAGCAAATGTATTTGTCAATGACTGAACAGTTTTGTGTGAAATAGCTTTATTTTGGTGTATTTACCCATTATTTTCTCCTCTGGGTGTTAATGGAATGCGACACAATTATAAAATAGGAAACCCAGCACATACAGAACATACATGTTAGATGTTCTTTGGCAGTCTTTCCATTAATATGAGTGTAGATTATTGTTATTTTTACTGAGTATTTATAAGGTAATGCCAAATGATGCAGTTCTATAATGAAGGTGGGCACAATTATATATTCTAAAAACTCCAATAATGCAACAAATCCGCTGCAGACTGCGTGAAGACGCCGTGTAGTACACTGAAACATGTTTGTATGTGCAGAGAGACGTATATATGCAGTGATATTTCTCTCTCTAAGTGTACTTGAAACTTTCTGGCATTGATAAAGAGAAGTTATTTCTCAGAAGCTAGTCATAATAAATAAATACGTTTGTCCAATAAAAAAGGTATCACTATATACTGCAATACTCTGATTATTCAACTATATATATCATTTTAGACATTCAAGTGGGAACACAGATGTACTATTTATTTACAGTACTACTGTACGGTGGAGGCTTCTATCGCTCTTTTGCCCACCATATTATAAATGATTGTTGTGGTGAACTACCTACCCATAAGGTCCGCAACACAAGCTGGGATCCCGTTCCATGCTTATCATAGCCAGTAAGCATGTGGGTAGGATTCCCAGCTTGTGTATAATCCAACCTTGGCTTTGCTCAAAGCTATTTGATACAGTGGGCATATGCTTAAGGGGAGCCAAGTTTAATATGGTTATGGATTGCAAGAGCAGAGTCTTTGTCGGCACGTTTGCATGTTCCTGAATGCAGTGTAATAACTGTATTTCTAGGAATTCTGGGCATGAAATAAGGGGGGGGGTAGAGACATAACAGAGAGAGAGAGAGAAGAAGAGACAGGACTGAGAGGGGGAGGAGAGAGAGAGAGAGACAGGGAAAGAGAGACAGGACAGAGAGAGAGAGAGACATGACTGAGAGAGAGGAGGGGGAGTGGGCAGAGAGACAGGAGAAAGAGAGACAGGACACAGAGAGAAAGAGAGACATGACTGAGAGAGGGGAGGGGGAGAGAGAGACAGAAGAGAAAGAGAGAGAGAGAGAGAGAGACATAACAGTGAGAGAGAGAAGAAGAGACTGGACTGAGAGGGGGAGAGAGAGGCAGGAGAAAGAGAGATAGGACAGAGAAAGAGAGAGAGAAGAAGAGACAGGACTGAGAGAGAAGAGGGGGGGAGAGCGAGAGAGAGACATGACTGAGAAAGAGAGAAGAGGAGACAGGACTGAGAGGGGAGGAGAGAGAGAGACAGGAGAAAGAGAGACAGGACAGAGAGAGAAAGAGAGACATGATTGAAAGAGAGGAGGGGGAGGAAGGAGAGAGAGACATAACAGAGAGAGAGACAGGACAGACAGGGGGAGGAAAGTGAGAGACAGGAGAAAGAGAGACAGGACAGAGAGAGAAAGAGAGACATGATTGAAAGAGAGGAGGGGGAGGAAGGAGAGAGAGACATAACAGAGAGAGAGAGAGAGACAGGACAGAGAGGGGGAGGAAAGTGAGAGACAGGAGAAAGAGAGACAGGAGAGAAAGGGGAGGGGGAGAGACAGGAGAAAGAGAGACAGGACAGAGAAGGGGAGAGAGAAAGAGAGAAAAAGAGAGGGAGGGAGAGAGAGAACAGAGAGAGAAAGAAAGACAGAACTGAGAGAGAGAGAGAGAGAGAGATGTGGAGAGGATGGAGAAGGGAGACAGGAGAAAGAGAGAGAGGACATAGAGAGAGGGAGATGAATAATGACGATGACAGTTTATAGTGATGTCTTTTTTATTGGACAAACATATTATTTAGAATGACCAGCTTTCGAGAGCTTTCTTTTTCAAGTCAGAAGCAATACTGATTAAGACAAGAGGTGAGAGAGTGGAGATTCCAAGAGACAGGCATCATACATATAATGATTGTGCAAGTGTGCAGGTCTCCACACAGGGTTTTAGATAAGATAAAAGAAACTTTTTTTTTTCTTAAAAAGAACAATTACTCCAAGTAGCATGTTGTTGAAATTTTGAGGATATCCAGTTTCTAGAGTTAAAGATTTTGTTGTGTTACATTTTTGTTTTTTTACAAGTGCATGTGTATTTTTTATGATTTAATTATGTTTTTCTATAGTGTAGAGTTTTTGCTGGAAGTTCAGTAATAATCCCCAAACCCTTGTAACTTTAAAGCTACAGGGTGTGAAGTGAAAGCTGTCCTGGGAAAGATGAAATAATGTATTATAATGAGTTACTTATGTAGATTACAGAGTAATTGTCTACCTGCTCACCTAATACAACATACTGTGCTGTTATTTACTGCTAGTAATACGAGTGACCTACTCTGTTGTGCCCCAGGTGTTTTGCACCTTTTGCACCAGCATTGGCTCAACCCCTATTGCAGGTGTAATAATATTTTTTATGGAAATATTGATGAGATAAAGGATTTAATGAGTGAGTTAAAGTGAAATTATACTTTATTATCGAAAATATTGTGTATTTATCTCCATAAAGTGTCATATGTACTTTGAGAAATTGGTTTTATGTCATATTTCTTTCTAGGTTTGATTCTTTTTTATACAATTATATATAATATGTTCTATGTTGTGTCTTTATTGTCTGGATCCTGTGTTTATTTTATTTTTATCAGCATATTTTGGTGCTGGTAAGAATTTTTTTCTGTAGGAATTATGTTAAATTGAGAAAGGAGGGATTTTGTTTAGAGTGTATGGAATGTTGTAGAAAAAAAACATACCCACACAACACATTTTACTCCAAAACCCAGTCATGATACACAAAACACAGAGGCCTCTGATTGTTTGGGTTATTTGGCAAACAATGAATTAGCAACAGAAGACCAGTTACATTTGTCTCCTGCTAGTGCCTCACTGGACCACCGGACACACAAGTAAAAAAAACACAGCTTTTATAATATCTACATAAAGACAATGGCATAATCCATCCCCACCCTCTAGTAACGTGGGGCCTCATTCAATTGCAATTTAGACAATCGAATAGGGCTCTATATAAGTATGTAGCATATATTTTTACAGAAGTCTTTAGTTAGTGAAAAAAGCAAGGTCTTCACTAACTAAAAACTTCTGTAAAAAAAACAACTCTGTGCTTATATAGAGCCCTATTCAATTCCAATGTAGGGTATCCATCTGCCTTGTACCAATGTAGTGTATGGATGTATGTCCCATTGTAGGGTATCCATCTGCCTTGTATCAATGTATATCCCAATGTAATGTATCCTTCTGCCTTGTATTAATGTAGTGTATCAATGTATATCCCAATGTAGTGTATCGATGTATATCCCAATGTAATGTATCCTTCTGCCTTGTATTAATGTAGTGTATCAATGTATGTCCCATTGTAGTGTATCCTTCTGCCTTCCATTAATGTAGTGTATCAATGTATGTCCCATTGTAGTGTATCCTTCTGCCTTCCATTAATGTAGTGTATCAATGTATGTCCCATTGTAGTGTATCCTTCTGCCTTGTATTAATGTAGTGTATCAATGTATGTTCCAATGTAGTGTATCCTTCTGCCTTCCATTAATGTAGTGTATCAATGTATGTCCCAATGTAGTGTATCCTTCTGCCTTGTAAGAATGTAGTGTATCAATGTATGTCCCATTGTATGGTATCCTTCTGCCTTGTAAGAATGTAGTGTATCAATGTATGTCCCATTGTAGTGTATCCTTCTGGCTTGTATCAGTGTAGTGTATCAATGTATGTTCCAATGTAGTGTATCCTTCTGCCTTGTATCAATGTAGTGTATCAATTTTTGTCCCAATGTAGGGTATCCTTATCACTTGTATCAATGTAGTGCATCAATGTATGTTCCAATGTAGGGTATCATTCTGCCTTGTATTAATGTGGTGTATCAATGTATGTCCCATTGTAGGGTATCCTTCTGCCTTGTATCAATGTAGTGTATCAATTTTTGTCCCAATGTAGGGTATCCTTATCACTTGTATCAATGTAGTGTATCAATGTATGTTCCAATGTAGGGTATCATTCTGCCTTGTATCAATGTATGTCCCAATGTATGGTATCCTTCTGCCTTGTATCAATGTATGTCCCAATGTAGGGTATCCTTCTGCCTTGTATCAATGTAGTGTATCGATGTATGTTCCAATGTAGGGTATCATTCTGCCTTGTATCAATGTATGTCCCAATGTAGGGTATCCTTATCACTTGTATCAATGTAGTGTATCGATGTATGTTCCAATGTAGGGTATCATTCTGCCTTGAATCAATGTATGTCCCAATGTAGGGTATCCTTATCACTTGTATCAATGTAGTGTATCGATGTATGTTCCAATGTAGGGTATCATTCTGCCTTGTATCAATGTATGTCCCAATGTATGGTATCCTTCTGCCTTGTATCAATGTAGTGTATCGATGTATGTTCCAATGTAGGGTATCATTCTGCCTTGTATCAATGTAGTGTATCAATTTTTGTCCCAATGTAGGGTATCCTTATCACTTGTATCAATGTAGTGTATCGATGTATGTTCCAATGTATGGTATCCTTCTGCCTTGTATCAATGTAGTGTATCGATGTATGTTCCAATGTAGGGTATCATTCTGCCTTGTATCAATGTAGTGTATCAATTTTTGTCCCAATGTAGGGTATCCTTATCACTTGTATCAATGTAGTGTATCGATGTATGTTCCAATGTATGGTATCCTTCTGCCTTGTATCAATGTAGTGTATCGATGTATGTTCCAATGTAGGGTATCATTCTGCCTTGTATCAATTTTTGTCCCAATGTAGGGTATCCTTATCACTTGTATCAATTTAGTGTATCAATGTATGTTCCAATGTAGGGTATTCTTCTGCCTTGTATCAATGTATGTCCCAATGTATGGTATCCTTCTGCCTTGTTTCCATGTAGTGTATCAATGTATGTTCCGATGTAGGGTATCCTTCTGCCTTGTAGCAATGTAGTGTATCAATGTATGTTCCAATGTAGTGTATCCTTCTGCCTTGTATCAATGTATGTTCCAATGTAGTGTATCCTTCTGCCTTGTATCAATGTATATCCCAATGTAGTGTATCCTTCTGCCTTGTATCAATGTAGTGTATCAATGTATGTCCCATTGTAGGCTATCCTTCCACTTTGTATCAATTTATGTCCCAATGTAGGGTATCCTTCCACTTTGTATCAATTTATGTCCCAATGTAGGGTATCCTTCTGCCTTGTATCAATGTATGTCCCAATGTAGTGTATCCTTCTGCCTTGTATCAATGTAGTGTATCAATGTATGTTCCAATGTAGGGTATTCTTCTGCCTTGTATCAATGTATGTCCCAATGTAGGGTATCCTTCTGCCTTGTATCAATGTATGTCCCGGTGTAGTGTATCCTTCTGCATTTACTGTACTACTATATAAATATATATATATAAAAAAAAATATATATAGATATATATATATATATATATATATATATATATATATATATATATATATATATATATATATATATAAAAATATATATATACATATATATTTATATATTGTGTCTTTAGGTCATTGGTGCTTATCTTCAGTTTATTTTTCCTTAGAGAGGCTCCTCTAAGGTAGCAGGTTTTGTAAATGAGGAAAGTTCTTTAAAAAGTAGGTAATCTCTTTACATTTATGTCAAGTTATTCAGGCCCTCAGATTCTGTCACTGCTCTCCTTGTGCAGGGTTATGTGTGCACTTGTGCTTTATTTGGACTCCAGATGAAGCACAAGTGTGAAACCAGTTGAGTAATTAAACAGTTCCACCTGTGACAACCAAAGCAGGAAACAGAACCACAGCACGTGGAGGGCTGCTGCTGCTGACCTGTGGAGATACATACACAGAGGACTGAAGGAGGTTATCTTCCATTTGTGGTAATTACTAAACCTAATGTAAGCTTTTTATATTATTTTTTACTATTAAAACTTTATTGACCATACCTTTCTCTCCCTGATGACTGCATGCATAAAGCTCACTGCACACATAACCCTGCACAAGGAGAGCAGTGACAGGATCTGAGGGCCCTAATAATCTGACATAAATGTAAGGAGATTACCTACTTTTTAAATCAATTTCCTCATTTGCAAAACCTGCTACCTTAGAGGAGCCTCTTTTCTCCTTGTCTATTTTTCAGCACTAAGGAAAAAGAAACTGAAGATAAGCACCAAGGATCTAAAGACACAACATAAAAACATAGAAAAAGTTTTTTAAAGGGATCTGAAACATTAGATCAGGCTGCTTGTCTTAAGAATATTGTATTTGATACACAACACAATTGCTTTTTATATTTACTTATTTTTATTTAATTGTGTAAAAGTGTGTTACAAAAATGTTCCTGCTTTTTAATCCAGAAGCGCAGCTAGATACACAAATAACCTATTTTTCTACCAATATATATACATATAGGCACAGTTCCCTACACAGCGTGCAACACTACAGAAAGTTCTCTCCTACAGAATACACATGAATAGAAATAGTCAGATCTTCTAACACAAATTTATACATACACAATATCACATATAGACACAGAATTACATAACATAGCATGGGGGTTGTGGATGAAAAAACACCAGTGTTATTTATATATATATATATATATCATCTAGTACAGTAATATTTATATATATCTCCTTTCAAGCTCCCATTTCTCTCCAAATAATTTCAAAGCAACTTCCAGCCTGTTGTAACTCACCTTTTTCCAGGCACCTAGTGGCCAGGCTGTGAACTGCATGATTTAATTAAAAAAACAGGCACCCTTCACAGGGAAGCACCCATAGGTGGCTGCCTAGTTGGCCTAATGGGTAATTTGGCCATGCTTCTTATGATAGTTTAATATCTAGATGACATTGGTTATGTGTGAGAAAAAGGCGTGATGCAGATATATAATTGGAAGTAGTAGAGTCAACACGCTGGATCCATTTAAGAAGTTGGCCATGATGGCCTGTGAGTCAACCAGGCACTGTTTCTATGAGTGTATGCTTTGTGGGTACATGAATGTATTTTTAGGAAGTGTATAAAGCTATAGAAGTTGTAGAAAACAAGAGAAGTACTGAGTAGAGAATATAGGTCAATTGGGGGATATTTTGATACAATGGAAGATGTACTGTAAGAACCTATTGGGAACCAGTATTGGGATACAACAGAGGAGGAGTGTAGGTAAAGGAGGCATCTGTGGTGTGATTTTGTGATGACCTGAAATTGGGGGAAGCTAGTGGGGAGTCATATATTTTATAGTGTCTTCTGTGAGAAAAAAAATAATTCTTGAGATATTCTAAAGGTAGAGGTGAAAGCAGTAATATTTAGTTCTGAATGTGAATTAGAATCTAAAATGTCTTCAAACCAGCTGGATTGGGTAATGCATTTGTTTGTTTATGTTGGTAAGAGATTTAATTGTGGACATTTGATGGCTAATGGAGTACAGTAGGAGCCCATTATGGTTGTACCTGGAGGACATCTACGTGATATCTGTTAAGGAAGTATGATAGTAAGGATAATTAAAGAGGCATGAAACTAAGCAAAACTCCTGTGCGCCATTCTTCTGAGGCTTGAAAATCATAAGAGAAATCCTTGTAAAACTTAAAAGAATAAAAAAAAAATAATTTTAGGTGTTTTTGCAGCTAGTATAAATATCGAACTCCTATAATATAAGCAGCGGAATACATTACGAGGATGAAGGTTTGCTTGTACAGCCAATGAGCTTCTTCGTGTGGCCAGTGAGACAACTGGATGGTGCTGTAGAGAGAAGCAAGCAGCTCCCTGAAAAGGGTGGAAAGTCATACCTGAATTAAGTAGCAGGAAAATAAGCAACTTTGATTGTTATCGCAAGGCAAGGCCAGTACATTTCTTATAACTATGCTTCATGGTTTATACCTTTATACCTTTTTCTCTGTATGACTAATCCTGTGAACTCAATAGAACGTATTTTATAAAAGAAATGTCATCTAGACATCAGTTCTGACATGTTAAATTGCAGTCAATCGTTTCTTTACTTTATCTGTCTACAAGACTTAGTGTAAAACACGTAGAAACAATTCTATCATTCAACCATTTAAGAAAGCTTTAAACAGTTTGGACTTCATCACATGTAACACAGAGAAACAAGATACAGTTTCTAATATTTGGATCTAGATGATGTCCAGTAGGCCATATTCATGTATTATTATGTTGACCCTAACCGAATCAAAGGGAGTACTACATTTAATTTGTTTATTTCAATTAATAGGCTCCCAACAATATCAAAAGGTTGTGATGAGTATTCTTTCCCTAAGGAGACAACTCTCACCTAAGTGAATAAGACGTATTTAATATAAAAACATCATTTAACACTCCGGCCTTGTCCTCTTCAGCCTTAATATGGATAAAGTATTTCACTTTTTAATATTTTCATTTTTGTAAATACTGTTAAAAATAAAAATAAATAATAAAGAGAAATTCCCATTTAATTTTTAATGATATTTGGAATTGGTGTTATGCACTGGGATTGGTTGGCATATTGACCTACTTTGTAAATACCATAAAATATAGAAAATGTTTGTATTCATCTTTACATTTTTTATGTTACTTTAGAAAAAGGGTACTTGATGATTTTTCACAGTTTTCTTTCTTTTTTCACGTCATGGTCTCCAAGCACAAAACTTTATTCAGAATTGTAACTGCTCTTGGGGACTTGCCTTAGTCAGCCAATGAGATCTACAGACTCTGCATTTCCTGTTAGATTTAATGCAGTTTAAACAGGGGGTACTTCATATATTTTCATGGGAAAAAAACAACTAATGTTTAAAACATACCCTTTAAATGCTAAAAAATAACAATGCCCCTTTAATTGCTTTTGCACTATATTTATGCTCTGTTTTAGATATTGAATGTCACCCTTTTTCCAGAAGTTAATTTTTCCCTTTACCATTGAAGTAAATGTTCATTAAAGAACGACTTAAGTCCTATATTTACATTATGCTCTTTTAGAAAAGTAGACTTTGAAATGGGAAAATGTTCTTAGAAGGAAAACATGTAAGGAAAAAATGTAAACAATATTTAATTTATTAATTATTACTTACAAATAAGATGTAGTGGAAGCTACCATTCTTTCAGTGTCTCTGCTTCAATAATGTGGGCAATAATGCTGACATTACCCAGTTTTTATGCTACTTCAGTCTTCATAAGCTGTACACATAGAAAAAGAAATACAACATTATTATTATTATTATTATTATTATTATTATTATTAACTTTTATTTGTAACGCAGCAATATATTCTGTAGCGCTGTACAGGGATAAGAACAAGGAAAAATACAATATTAACAAAGTGCAGAAAATGGAGGGCCCTGTTTTGAGCTTTGAGTCTTTGCAGAAAGTTATTTTTCCAAAGCACCCTACAAGATTGGAAACTCGCTACTTACAATCTATAGGGAATGGAAGAGGCAGAGTCCTGGGGAAGATACGGAATAAAAGTGAAAGTTTGCTTAGGTAGGAAGGAGTGAAAAGTTAGAAATATTTTTATCTCAACAAGACACAACAACACAAACTTATAAAAAAGAAAAAAACTCAGTTTCCTATTTTAACACAGCAACAGAGACCAGGTAAAAACGGAGAGAGAGTAAATTATCCAAATATGACCCGGAAGTCCCCCTGCTCAAGAAAGGACATGTACAGGCCCATCTCAAGTTTGACAATGATCATCTGAATGATTCAGAGGAGAACTGGGTGAAAGTGTTGTGGTCAAACATGGAGGTGGAAACATTATGCTTTGGGGGTGTACCTCATGAAAAGGGACGATGGATGGTGCCATGTACCGTCAAATCTTGGGTGAGAACCTCCTTCCCTCAGCCAGGGCATTGAAAATGGGTCATGGATGGGTACTCCAGCATGACAATGACCCAAAACACACAGCCAAGGAAACAAAGGAGTGGCTCAAGAAGAAGCGCACTAAGGTCCTGGAGTGGTCTAGCCAGTCCCCAGAAAGAATCCCATAGAAAATCTGTGGAGAGAGCGGACGGTTTGAGTTGCCAAACATCAGCCTCAAAACCTTAATGACTTGGGGCCTCATTCTATTACCGGCCGTAAATCGGCCGTAAGGCTGCGATTCCTTGCGGGGGTTCTGTTAACTCGCGATTCTATTATACGGCCCCGCAAGGATCTCCCCTTACGGCCGGCCGCATATCTTGAAACCGGCCGCAAGCTGTGAAATACAAAAACGCAAAAATAAATTCAAGCCTGCACTGTACAGCTCTGTAAATGCCAGGGATCATATTGGGGGACATGAGGATTAAAAGTAACCCCCTCTCAAGCTTGCACATCAGCCCAAACCCGAGTTCAAATTAACTGTTTATTTTCCGGCTGCGGCGTGGGTGTGTCTGAGGTGCTCCAAGCACTCTGGACTTTTTACATGGATATTTTACGGATATTAAAAATAAAATATTTTACGGATTTAAGTACAGGATAATTATGTGCTATTTTTTCTAACACCTAAAATCCCTTTATAGTCTTCTCAAAGTGCAGGATGGCTTTATTTGAGCTATTTTATGTGCTTAATTGGTGCTAGCGGGACCTCTTTCCTGCAAGTAAGCTGCGGCTCACTTTTAGCCTTGCAGAGAGGGTTCCCGGAGCAATTGAATTGCAAATAGGAATTTCTTACGGCCGAAACTCTTGCGGCCGTTTTAGATCAAAGGCTTTCCTCTGGCGCGCGCGGCCGCAAGAGATAGCAAGGCACCGGCCGCAAGCCTGCCGGAATCCCCGGCCGTAAGGGAATAGAATATCTGAATAGCTTGCGGCCGGTCCTTGCGGCCCCTAATAGAATGAGGCCCTTGGAGAGGATCTGCAAAGAGGAGGAGGACAAAATACCTCCTGAGATGTGATGCAACCCTGGGGGCCAACTACAAGAAACGTTTGAACTCTGTGATTGCCAACAGGAGTTTTGCCACCAATATTTATTTCCTCATTGACCTGCAAATCAATTTATAACTTTTTTGACATGCGTTTTTGTTTTCTTTTTTTGTTTTGTTATTCTGTCTCTCACTGTTAAAATACACCTACCATTAAAATTATAGACTGATAATTTCTTTGTCAGTGGACAAACGTTCAAAATCAGCAGGGGATCAAATACTTTTCCCCCCACTGTATATATAAAATAGGAAACCTCAAAAATAAATATATATATATATATATATATATTATATATATATATATATATATATACATAATAGGTTGCCATATAGTCGTATAAATAAAAACATATATGTATATATTTATAAATTACCAAAAAAAAGTTTTTAAATGGGCACCGGCGGTAGATCCACCCCTGCTTCCTGTCCTGCGAGTAGAGTTGAATTTTCCCCCCAGATTTTTTTGGGCTCCTACACCCATGTCCACAACTTTGATAAACATGGGATGAACTAATCCCCACAGTTCAAGGTAAACTTTCTGGATACTACCATAGCCATCACAAATGGCACACTCCACTCCTCTGTATATAGGAAACCTATATACGCAGCAACTTTCACGGCTCCAGTTTCCATCACTCCCACACTAAGGAAGCCATAATCCATAGCCAAGCCATGAGATACCATTGCATGTCCTCAAACACTGGGGACTGTGACAAACACTTAAAAACACTTGAAAATTATAATAATCTGAGGGTACTTAAAAAACATCCAAGAGAGAAAAGCATTAAAAATAATCACTTTCTTCAATACTAAAGATACAGACTTAACATGGACTTGGGTTTTCTAACACATTTTCAAAATATATTGTGTTTCTGTCTCAATCTCTCTCTTGTTTTTTTTATTTTTTATATCACTATAAGAGGCTGTCACTTTTAGTGAAGTTTTTGTCCAATAGGAAGGCTATTACTGTGGATCCAGTTACCTGGATTTTTATGTATATACTGATGTATATGTGTATATGGTATGTGTGTATATGTTTCCTATACTATGTTATGTCGATTCCCCCTATATGTATTTACCTGATGTGTCTCCACTCTTTCTGCGTCTTCTGTTTTTATTAAAACTGAGGGTTCCATCTCATGTTAGTATTGCTTCAGACTTGATAAAGGTTGAACCTCTAGAAAGCTTAAATAAGGCATTTGTCCAATTTAAAAGGTATCAAATTATCGCTGCAATACACTCTCTCTCTCCCACTCTCCCAAAGCCCCCCCCCCCTCTCTCTCTCCCACTCTCCCTCTCTTCTCTCTATATATAATTAGTTATCATGCAATTTTGTACATCACATTCTTCATATGATAATTAAGTATCTGCCAGGTACAAAAGCAAGAAATTTCCCTCAGATATACAATAGTTTCTTGTGGGTCTTTCTCAAAAATATATTTTTTGATTATTCAACACTTCAGGCCCCTTTTGGGTCTTTTATTCTAACTTATGCATGATTAATCCTATGTTATACTTAAAAGCTGTACATCATACATATGCTAAAATAAACCATGTGATATTGCATTGAAGAATGAAAATGCATTGTGGATTTATTTGCATGTCCCTGCCCAGTTTCCCATAGTGCAATGCAATAACTGTCATTTTTGGAATTCCAAGCAGGACATTTTTTAAATGTGTTTTTTGTCCAAATGTACTATATATATATATATATATATATATATATATATATATATATATATATATATATATATATATATTCCTTCTGGATATCTATCTTATCTATCTTGTCATGACAAAGGAGCTAAACCATGCAGGGTCACCCAAGATGGGCAGGTCATAGCAGTTAGGTCCCCTGGAGTAGATGCTGGTGACCAATTGTAGTAACTTTGCCAAGAAAATCATATGTATAGGCACATCCAGACACAAGATGTGCTTGATGTGCTGCGCCCATATGGGTCACAGAGAGTCAGACATGACTGAATGACAATTCAACTATATGTACATATACAGTGGATATAAAAAGTCTACACACCCCTGTTAAAATGTCAGATTTTTGTGCTGTAAAAGAATGAGACTAAGATAAATAGTTTCAGAACTTTTTACACCTTTAATGTTACCTATAAACTGTACAACTCAATTGAAAAACAAACTGAAATCTTTTAGGTGGAGGGAAGAAAAAAAAAAAAAAAAAATAATGTGGTTGCATAAGTCTGCACACCCTCTTATAACTGGGGATGTAGCTGTGTTCAGAATTAAGCACATTCCAAATAGTGTTAAATAGGAGTCAGCATACACCTGCCATAATTTAAAGTGCCTCTGATTAACCCCAAATAAAGTTCAGCTGCTCTAGTTGGTCTTTCCTGAAATTTTCTTAGTCGCATCCCACAGCAAAAGCCATGGTCCACAGAGAGCTTCCAAAGCATCAGAGGGATCTCATTGTTAAAAGGTATCAGTCAGGAGAAGGGTACAAAAGAATTTCCAAGGCATTAGATATACCATGGAACACAGTGAAGACAGTCATCATCAAGTCGAGAAAATATGGCACAACAGTGACATTAGCAAGAACTGGAGCTCCCTCCAAAATTG